>JAWWMS010000292.1:0-29172 GCA_035048045.1 Chlorospingus semifuscus
GTAGTTGCTGGAATTTCACAATAGGTAATTAGTTCTCAAACCATTAACAGGCAATGCCTGGAAATGAAACCAGCCTTCCCTTTTTTGTTGTGTAGAATGCTCTTAGAAAAGAGTATATTTAAAGCTTTTTGCTTTTTAGTTTAAATGTTAACTTGAATATGTTATGAAAGGTGAATAGAATTGTCTGTTGCTATTTTGCCTTCTAAGGCCAAGGGCATCTTTGTGCTTTTGCACTTCACTGCTAGAATTCATTCTTATTAAAGAAAATGAGTATGAGCAGTATATTAGGAATGGTGATAACTTGCATGTGACAGGAGTAACCTGAGCACAGACAAGCCACTGGATTTGCTGTCTAACATGAGCCAGGGTGTGCATAACTCTTTGAGAGATAAAAGTCCAATGAACAACTTGAATTGGAAATGAAGACCTGAGACAAAACCCTGTTATTGCAGTGATGAAGAGAAACCATGAAGCTTGAAATCCCCTGTAAAAACAACAACAAAGCTCCCAAGCCCCCCAGACTCTTCCCTTATCTCAGGTTCTGTTTTGCCAGTTCAGTTTTCCCTTGGACTCTTCCATGGTTACAGAGCAGGAGCAGAAGTTCTTCTCAAGGTGTTGCTTTTCCAGCTGTTACTGACACCCTGTTCTGCTAAAATGTGTGTGTCAAGTTTGTGAAAGATGAGTTGTTAGTTAACATGGGGCTTTCTGGTTTTTCGCATTAGTGAAGGGTAGTATATTTGGATCTCTTTATATGGAAATGAATCCACGTTCTATTTACAGCCCTCTACTAAAGCCTCATCTTATGAAGGCAAAATTGGGTTCTGGGTAGCCAGAAAGATTTAATTAAAAGACATGATATAAAATTAATGCAGCCCATCTTCAGCTTCCTTGCAATCTGAATAGCTGTAAACAAGGGGCTCTGACTGGCTGTGCCAGTGGGCTCAGGGAATTTGTGTTCTGTATGTTTTTCAAGCACTGAGTGAGTTTTGAATTATGTGTCCAGATAGTCTCATGAGAGCTGTTCCCATGCCTGAGGGCTGAGACTGGAATTCTTTTTTCCCCTCCAATTTGCAGTGTCCTTTGGGGCCAGCACACACTCACATATTCAATTGTGATTGTTTTTCAGTGGTGCTTATCTCTGAGCACAACAGTAAATTGAGACATCCCTAACTGATTTCAAGGGAAGTATAATCTGGAATTCAGCTTATTTTGGGGGGCTGGCAGTGGCTCTGTCTCTGTAGTAGCAGAGCGATGGTGGTGTCACAACTGCAGATTTCTTGCTCTTGGTCTGTGAAAGTACTGGGGTGACCTTGGTTTTATTTAGTTTACTTTGGAACCAGGGCTTTGCTTTCTGCTCGGGGTTTTCATCTCAATGGGGCCTGTGTGAGAAACATTTTAACCGAGCTTTTATTGTGTACCAAAGGGGCTGCTTCAACCTTTTATCAATAGAAGCACTGCACATCTAATTTATTGAAGGCCTGTATTAAAAGCTTGTTTTCATTCAAGGTTTGTTTTTCTTTTTTTCTGGTAGTGCTGACTACGCCCACATTTACACCTTTCAAATACTATTTGCAAGGGTGGTTGTTTGGGTTTTCTAAGTCTTAAAGCTTTTATGCTTTGCTAACTTTTAAAAACTGTGTGTCATTCTGTTTGACAACTCTTTAGTCTCTGCATGTCACCAAGTACTGTTTGAGCAGTAAATGATGGTTCCAAATGTAAGAGCTTTAAATTAATAACTAGTGTGGAGCAGCAGAATGATACCTAAAATGAATAAAAATGCATCTTGTATTGTCAAGGAGTGATTAAAGAAGTAGCTGAAATTATGACCAAACGTGACAGGAGGTGGAATCATTTCTTAGTGGTCTGTTCCCTGCTCAGAAACTGAACTTCTCTCACCTAAAGAGTGAGGGGTATGGTGGGTAGCCTGGTTTCAGTAGCAGTGCCTCAGTGATAGGGGTTGCTCCCCATTTGTTTTGGTTTAGGTGAAGGTTAAAGCTGGCTGAGTACAAACTGACAGTGGGAAGGTGATTTTCAGCCCACCCTCAGCCCCAGGGCTGAGCTGTCAGTCAGGATCCCTGGTGAGTATCAGCATTTCAGGAGAGGCTCCATCCCAGCTGTGCAAGGGGTTTGTGCTGTGTGTGCTCATCACCCCTAAAAAGGGGAGATTTTGGGGTGTCTGAGTGGATCTGATTCTACTTATGGGCACACAGTGATTGCACAGGGTGTGTTCACCTGCTGTCCTGTTAGACACATGAATACAAGTCTGTGTAGAAAGCTGAATATGTTTTAGCTGGCAATTTAAAAAGTCAGTCATGTTTGGCCTTATTTCTGGTGGTTTTTTATGAGATAGAGCTTCTCTTTTACAACTTAGTCATCTTCTCACCTTACTTTTGTACTGCAGCTATCATGAATCCTTTCAGATTGAATTGCTGTCTTCCTTTTAGGCAAAGGAAAGCATATTTCAATGCTTATGATTTGTTGAAGCAGGCAATTGGCAGAGGGAGATTGAAGTTTTGGGTGTAAGTTACAGGAAGCTGGCAAGCAAAATGCTCCAGTGCAGAACCCAAAGCTGCAGTAGAGGTAAATAAATATTTCACAGAAAAATGTAAATCAGTTGTTCTTGTACTCTTCCATTACATCAGTAGAGATTTAATCAGCTTCAGGTGAGATTTTATCCACGATGGTTTTATAGTGGTGGTTTAAGTAATCGGGCAGGGCAGAAAATGAGATTCTAAACCTTTGATACGATACGATATTCCAGCCTTCCAGGCACAAGGTTTAATGATAGCAGCCAGAGTTTGCTTTGGCTTTAAGGAGCAGTTGGGTTTGAAGAAGAGCAGTTCACAGCACTGCCCCCAGCCGGAAGAGCACCTTCCATGGGGACAGCTGTGGAGCCTGGGTGGCTGCTGTGCAGTGTGTGAGTGCAGATCTCTGCAGGGACAGGAGTGAGCAATGGGGTGGTGCTGAGCTCTGACCTGGGAGGGAGCCCCTCTGCTGCTGCCTGCCCACTGCCCTTCAGCACCAGGGCACTTGGGTGACCCCTGGCAGATCACATCAGCTCTCTGTGCCCTGTCTTCTGTGCAAGAAGGCTTTGCCTTCCTCGCAGTAGTGTTCTGAGACCTAATTAACATTTTCCGTGTGCTTCCAGAACCTCAGATGAAAGGCGTGCACAGAAAGCAGTATAATTAACAGGAGCTTATCAGCTGAGCTTTACAGAATTAATTCTCATAAATATAAAACTAAATGTTTTGTAAGAAGCTTTTCTCTACCTTCCATCCCTAAAAAGCATAATTTGTGGATATGATATTTTAAGATCAGTAGAAAGAAATGTTTATTTTCTTGTGCTGGGATATTCTTCTGAGTGCTCTCATACCTTATTGTGTTAGGGATCTTGAGATTTGGGAATGTGTGCATTGCTCCAGGATATATCCACATAAGGAGAAAAAATTGATTAGACTGTGTTTGCAGATAGTTTCCGACTTCTGCTGTAAACATAGCATTGTTTTCAAATTATTTTCTGTTTCTCGAAGACAAAAGAAATCTCAACAAGTTAAAAATTAATCAACTTTCTGCTGCTTCCTGTGGATTTTCTTTTTCTACATTTGGCATATTCGAGTACTGCTGCTGCCAGAGGGAGAGGTGGAGCTGCTGGTGACGTTTAAGGCCATTTTACTTACTCCATCTCTGTGGTAAACACAGGGGTGACTGGACCTGCATCAGAACTGGGATGGCAGCATGACTGGTGTTGGAAGGAAGCTGTGTTGGTGCTGTACTGGGGTCTGCTGCCAGTACTGGGTGGTCACAGCAAAAAACAGAGCAAGGAGCAGGAGTGCTGGGTGCAGTCCCACTCGTGATGCACAAGGATGAGCACTGAGTGTTTGTGCATGCTTGTCCTTACTTTAACAGCAGCACAAGGCCCAGTTCCTGCCCTAGGCAAACAGAATTTTATAGATTAGGCCCATTATGTGATGACTGGGATTAGGATTATTTACTGTCCAGAATTTAAACCGTATTAATTTTGCTTCCAGAATGGATCTGATCTGCAAGTGTTTCCAGGGAGCAATAGAATCCTGTGCAGTGATCTGGGTGGTCTGCTGGGCAGGGCTGGTTTGTGTTTGTCTATAAAATCTGTCACCAGGCGTTCTTCCACAGTAGTCTGTTGTCTGGTAGGAAATGTATGTCAAGCAGAATTAATGTTATTATTCCTTGTGGCTTGTCTCTGCTTTTAAGGCTAACTGGAGAAGAGTCAGTGTGGTGGGGCACTGAGGCCGTTTGTCACAATGCTTTTATTGTCCTGCTCAGCTGCAGTGCAACATTCATTTAGTGCTCTCGGAGCGTGGCATTTCCGCTCGCAATGCAGCACCAGGGAATTCTGATTTCATTTCCTAGAAGATTTTGGCAAAATTAGAAGGCAAGTAACTTATCTTTGTCATATTTTGGCTGGATGTTTTCTCTTCTGTTTTCTATTTTTTCTTTTTCCCTTGGATCAGCAAAATGGAAACAACTGCAGAGGCAGCAGTGGATAATTTGGTTTCTAGGTTAGGTGGCGTTCAGGAGCAACAGGCAGTGATGATCCAGTGTCATGATGATGTTGTGAGGATGCAGTCACAGATATTTATTCACATTATGCTGTGATTTATGGCAGTATTTATCACTTTATCTGCCTTGAATTTAGCACTTTGCTTGCAGATTTTAGGCATGGCTTAGCCTGTCTTAAACGCAGAGACTCTGCCTGGTTAAAGCACTGCTGGCTCGCTTAAAAATGAGTGCAGAGATGTAGAGGGGGTTAGTGTGGTAGAGTGGCAGTGCTTGCAGTCATTTCCCAGGTGTGCAGGCAGCACCAGCAGCACGCCAGCAGGGTGGGTGCCATGGATGAGCAATGCCCTCTGTGTCCAGGGCTCAGTCCCAGGCAGAGCAGGGCTGGCTCTGGATGCACAGCTGGAAGTCCTTGGTGAGAGGCCGAGGTGCTGCAGCCTGAGCGGTGCCTGGGAGGCCAGGAGCAATGGATTCCTCTTCTTGCCTTCCTCTCTGCTCAGGACAGGCCTTCTGGCTCCATGACCTTGTGGTGCCCAGCAGCCCAGGTGAGGCAGCTGTGTCCTCAGCAGGAGGAGCTGCTTTCCCAGGGAGGGAGAGAGAGCAGCACCGTCAGAGCCTGCCCTCGCTGTGGGTGATCGTGTCCGTCCCACAGGAGCTGGGTTTGGAGTGCCTCAACACTGAGTGAGCAAACCTTGGCCAAGCACTAACTCATGTCATTAATGGTTCAATACAGGGTTTTGTGCAACTCCAGACTTGTTTGGGTAAGAAATATTCTTTCAAATTTGGTTTCTGTAGGGTTTGATAGTTAGGAGTCAACTCTCACCTGAATTCAAAGTGTGTTGGTTCTGATTTTGCCAGTTAATATTGGAACATGTTTATTTATTTTACTGGCTAATGCAATTGAACCAGTACACGCCCAAGGGTGAAAGCAGCCATCTTAGTAAGCATTGATTTATCTGCTCTACAACAGGATATGTTCTTTGTATCTCAGTGATGCAAAAGGGATACAGCTAAGGTAAATCAATCTTCCACTGCAGGTCAGGCCTCAAGGTGGAAAAAACTATAATATTTGAGAAATAAAAGCAGCAAAGGAATATTTACTTTCTTTGAAGAAGTATTTTAACATCTATGACACTTTCCTTGTTATCAGACTCTTTTTGCACCCTTCAGAATATCTGAGATATCTCAAAGGTTGTAAGGTTGTTTCCAGCACTCCTGGACTAGCATTAATGAGCTGAAATTGAAAGACAGCAGAAAAGAAAACTACCAGTGAATACAGATTTTTACCTTGACAGTGGTTTACATTATTTTTGAGGTCTCTTATCTGCATTCAGTCACTTAGGACCTATCAGCTCCTTTATGGGCAGTTTCACTGTGTGAAACTGCACTCTTGGTCACTTTTGTTATTTATTTGTCTGATTTATTTTTAACTGGAGAACATCTATGGGAGTGACAGTGGAATTTTCTTCCACTCATGCAGTAGCATGCAGGCACAGCACACGACATTGGAAAAAAAAATCATAAAAATAGCCAGCAGCTGGATAGATTGAAGCTATAATGATGGGACTGTTACTGTTTTATTTGAAATGCATCAGATTCTAAGTCAGTGATATCCTCCTGAATTAACAGCCTTTCTAATTAAGGGAGAAGGGTTAAATCGTGAGCTTGGTTCATTGACTTAGAGGCTGCCTGCATGATTTATGGTAACTTGTGGTTAATGCAGCTGGGGCACGAGTGAGACATTTTCCTTTGGAAACATAAATGAGATAAGCCCTTCACCAGTGGAGTCGTGTTCGTCAGTTGTGAACCATTTCTTTATCCACTTCTGTTTTGTAGCACTGCAAATAAGATGGGCACACATACACGAACAGAGGCAAACCTAGCCTAACACACAGAGATTCATATAAAGCACTGTTTTAATTCAGAAGTGCACTTGGAGGATGTCTTATGTGTCAGATAATAACTTGCATTATCTTCTTAGTTGATTATGCATGTAACAGGTTCTGACTTTTTGGCAGAGCATTTGTTGGCTTTCTTTGCCACAGACTTATGCCACAGCCTGTTACAGTGTAGAAAATTGGAATACTGAAGGATTTAAGAGGCTTGTTTTCTGTAAATTCTTACTCTTCACTGCTGAAAAAAAAGTTGCCATAGAACTGCACAGACTGTCAGAAATGCTATCAAATGTAATGAAATTATACTTTTTTTTTTAAATTTAACCTATAGAGTTAAATGTATCATAGAGTGGCCTGGGTGGGAAGGGACCTTAAAGATCCCAACCCTCTGCCATGGACAGGGATGGAATTTCACTAGACCAGCTTGATCAGAGCTCAATCCAACCTGGTCTTAAACCCTTCCAGGGATGGGGCAGCCACAGCTTCCCTGGGCTGCTTGTTCCAGTGGCTCACAGTGCTCTTAAAATGAGCAGAGTGGTTCAAATGCCTACAGAAAGGTTATGAGGTGTTGAAGAACCTTTTAATAAATGCCAGGAACAGAAACTTTACATCCAAAGCACGTAGCTGTGACAGAATCCGGTAAAGCATCCCCTCTTCAAAATTCCTTGTTCAAAATTTCCTGGAAGCCAACCCCAGAGATTTGTGTGAATGGGGAGAGGTATCCCTCTAAGAGTGGGGAGTTCCTCTGTGAGGAATCTCACTGTAAATGACATTCATGTGTGTGCTGTAGGGAAGGCTATCCGATGGGGTCTGCGAATCCAGACAGGCTCCACTGTGCAGCCAGGGAAGGCTCTGGATTAAATCGGCTCTGAGCTAATCACATTGGCAATCTCATCTGCCTAGGTGAGGCCTGGTGCTGGCCAGGAAGCCCTGGATGTCTGCTGTGGGATTCCCAGGTCTAGTCCTGGGGACAATTCCCTTTTCTCCTCTTTCAAAGCATCTTTCCTCTCCCCAGCATAGGAAGGAGAGTTGTGCTCACTGCCTCTTTGCGTGTGGGTCAGTATAGTCATGATCAGATGCTTTCAGCCAACAAACTCTGTCTTTAAAGTGTCAAAAATCCATTCTTCCTGTAATTTCCTGTCACTCCTATTTCCAGACTTCATCAAGTCAATCATTTTGATAACCTGACATCAGCCAGATGCACTACTGGGGGAAATTTATACATAGGAATGCTCCTGGTTTTGTGTGGTGAAGTAACTTACGAGACTTCCATGCCTTTTAATTTTATGGGTTTTTTTAAATAAAAATGGTCTTTTGTAGGGAATTGACAAAAACTGAGCTGGAGTTTATAGCAGACAAATCTAGGAAATACGGTGAACCAGAAAACTTCTAGGCAATTTTCTGGTTCTTTTAGCAGGCAGGCTGTATTTCACATCACAGTTTACATTACAGGTAATGTTAAATAGCATATGGTTGCGTTCTTTGGATTAAATCCTAGTTCTTCCTAAGTTAGTGATAGAATTCACATCAGTTTCAAAATCATGCTCGTTGCCTGATGCACAAGGACTATTCTTCCAAAACAATGGTGTCCTTGGGAGAAATCTCAGCCTGGAAAAAGCAGGAGTGCAAGTTGTCACTGGAGTCTTGTGCAGTCTGGGGAACGCGGGGAGCAAACAAGTATTGACTGTTTCCTGCTGGGCAGTTCAGCACGGCCACGAGAAGCTCAGAGCTCAGTCCTAAAATGCTGCTTGTGATTCTGCAGCTCAGCTGTGGTTTTTAAGCTCTCACCATCCGTCTGTTGCAGACAGTGACAGATATGAATTCAGTGCTTTCTTGTGCTGCATTCCTCATTTTTGGCATACATAGGAGATCAGAGAGAGATTTGGATGGCTTGGAACCAGCAACTGATGCAACTGGCTTTGTGGTGCTCTGGAAGCACAGCAGAGCTGGGGATTATCTCATGTGCTCTCCCTGAGCTCATTCCAGCTCAGGGCAGGCCAGATGAAATCACTTGCATTCCACCTGCCTGCTCCGGAGCAGGCTTTGGACTGGTCTGATACGTGGGAGTAAGTGATAAGATCCCCATGAATAGTCCCTCTGTGCAGTAATGGTCATGGGGAATTCTAGGAATGTCTGAAGAGACCCATCTTTCTGTGGAAGGAATTTATTCATAGCTTTAGGAGATTTAGGTTTCAGGGAGGTTATAAAGTGCCCATGCAGACTATTGCCTGTATTTTTATGAGTAAAATAAAAACCCAAATTGTTGCTGTTGAGCTGTTTCAAGTGGAGAATTTTTTTTGTCAGAATGATAGCAAATTTACTTTGAAAAGTATACAGTTTGTCCTTACAACTTCCTTACAGTTTTTCCATGGCAAGCCTCACTGAAGTGAGCACAATCACAGGATTCAATATGTGCAAGATGAAAAGATCAAGATTCCTGTATCGGGGTGCAACTTTTCACAACCTCCAAGTGGTCTTGCTAGAAGTCCTCAGTGAAATCCTTGTATAAGGCTTGTTTTGAGAACGCACTGAACTGACAGCATAATTTCAGTGCGGGATGCTCTGGAATGATCCGTTTTTGTTTTTCTTTTCCAGTGTAAGTTAGTAAGAAATAGTTGACAATCTACCCTTTTTAAAAATTATTATGATGTTGGGTAATGTTTAATATAAAACTTCAGAGAAAATCACTGTAAAAAAGGATTATCCATAAAGTTTTAGGTGATGTTTTATTAGAAATCATTACAAAATGATATATTACAAAATATATTACCAAATAATCTGATGGGTTGGCATAAAATTTGAGTGAGACTTAATTTATACACTGAAATTGATTAGAAGATTTAGATGATGCATTAAAATCTTTGCCAAAACTGTTTTATTAAATGGAATCCAAATTTCAACTGTTTACTCATATAGTCCAACCACTTGGATGAAGGTATGTGCTTGTCTCTGCAAGTTTGAATATTTCCTTTATACATTATTCCTCTTTGTTTGTTTAGTATTATTATCTACTACATCTCTAAATACATCAAACTGAACATGTCATCATAGTTTTGGAATATTTTGGCATTATTTTTGGAAATGCTTAAGTTGATATTTTAAGATTGGAATTTCTTTACTCCAGTCCTATGTTAAATGTCTGTATGTTTTTATTCAGCTCTAACCAGGATCACTTGACCATGGTGAGATCATGAATATTTGTGTGTGTTCATGAACTTTTCTCTGGATAAAAAGTTTCCAGTGCTGAAACCATTACCATTCAAATGATGTGAAAATATTCAAAGCTCATCTATCATGTATGAGTTCCAACAGGAATGCTTTTTAAAATGGGAAACAGCAGAAAGTTTAGTGAGTTCCATGAGTGCTGTGTGGCTACAGATGCATTTTGGACCAACAGAGTTAAAATAAAAGTATAAATAGGACAGCACTACTTGCCTGTACATGCACAAGTGTGGATTCTCCTGGCACTGCTGACCCTTCAGCACTGGGCCAGCAACAAACTTCAAGTTGACTTAAATAAATCATCACTTAAGTGGTTTTAAAGGGCAAAAATGGACATGTGCAGCCCTCCAAAATCCTTTATTGTCCTTCAGATCCATTGTAATGAGAGTCACTCTATTATTTTTTTCATTTATATCAGTGGTGGGAAAGGATATGGAGGAGAAAATCTGTTTTGATCAGAGTTTTATGAAGAAAAAGGAAATAACAGATATTTAATGTAAATTTAATTATTGTGAGGACATTATTTTGCCTTGACTATGTTGTCACAACCTTTTTATACTGCCAAACTGTCCCCAGCAAAAAATTGTCATTGATGATTCTGTTGCCATGCTGGGGCCACCATTGTCGGGTTTCAGGTTTAATGCATAAGAACACAAGATGAAAGTTTTTGCAATCATCACCTGGTGTTTCTCCTTGATATTTTTTCTTTGCCATCCTTCCCAGAACTGTGCAGCTCAGAGCGTGGAGCCCTCACCAAGGATAAATCAGTTTCTCTTTCCTGTTTGTGTCCCGTTTTCCCTGCTTGCAGCCTGGCTGGGGTGTAGCAGTTGGCTCCTGTTCCATGTGTTTATTCCCCACCCTTGGAGCTCCCAGCTGGGTCCCTGTGCAGGCAGTCCCTGTGCGTGGTGCTCTTTCCCAGTTTCTCAGGTGTGGCACCCTGGGAGGGACATCCTGAGCCCTGCTCCGCTTGGCAGCCGTGGGGAGGGGCTGGCACCTCGCTGCTGGCACCTCCTGGGCGTGGGGAAGGCAGCCACAGGGCAGTTCAGGCCCCCTTTGGGCTGCTTGTCTCGCTGCAGTGATTTCGGTGCTCCTGCTCTGCCGGGGAAGGCTTTTATCCCCCTGAGCTCTGGGCAAGGAGCCAGGCGTGCCTCAGGAGCAAAGAGAGGGTGCCACCAGGGTGAATGAGCCAGTCACTGCTGTGACCAAAGGATTTTCTTACGTTTTCCCTCTGTTCCTGCCACAGCCTGTTTTGCAAAAAGTTTGTGTTTGTTTTCTGTGGCAACCACAGGCTTCTGTTAGAGCGTTCTGCCTGTCTCTGCAGCTGGGGTATGGGTATATATTGATTTATTTTTTTTCCTTTGTGTAATGGCTTTGGGGTTTGGAAATCTTCCTTTAATATTCCAGCTTGAACAGAGGAAATAATATAAAAGATTGAGTGATGTGGGGAAAGAAGAGTGATGTGTAACTCTGTCATTTCAACACACAATCAAAATCTTATCAGATACAGAATCTCAGAATTTGGAATACCCTCTTCCCCCACATCATTCTGGACATGGCTTTTACTGGTCCCCTTACAAACCTCTGTGGACAGCAATGTACTTACAAAAGCAGCTTGAAATCACAACCTTTACATCCCTTAAAGCATTAATCCCTTATTCCAACACATCAAATGTCAGCTGCTTGTTAGCATGATGCAATTGAAGCACACATAAGGCAGCAGTGAAGACAAAGACAAATTGCATGAAATAGAAACAGAAGTGTGAGGATGCGGGTCCCTGCTGTATTGCTCTGGGTATAAAGTTTTTGTAGCTTTCTAAGTTTGCTGTTCCCTCAGCTGTGCTCATGTTTCTGCTTGTCAATCCAAACCTTAACCCTCATCACTGAACCCATAAGAAAAAAGAAGGAAAGAGGCAGGCTTTGGTTGGGTTTTTTTTTTCCCTGATAAAATAGAGACATTGTAAAATGTGTTTGCCACTGGGAAATTGCAATGGTCAGCTTAAATTGTAGTCCCTGTGTAATTTCTGCATTCCTTGTGTGATCCATGTGTATGGTTTGAAGGCCCTTGTGCAGGTGTTTGCTCTTGGATGGACAAACCCCCACTTCCCCTACTCTTTTAGCTGTGGGATTTTTAGGAATGTCTCTAAGAACATGTGTTCCTCCTGCTGCCAGAATTAGGACACATTGATCCATGTGATTTGGCCAGAGGCACTACCAGGACAACTCTCCAAGAAAAGAACCACAGTACTGCTCTTCCCTCTCCCTGTTTGCTGTGTCCCCAAGTGAATGCTGGCCTTCTTATTTCTCTTCCAAGTGATCCAGCAGTCCTTGTATTAAGGCAGAAATTACTGCTCTGCCTGGATTGCAGAGCTTCCAGTCACAAATATTATTTTGCTATAGCAAGAATAAAATATTTCAACTTTTAGCAAACTGTACGGCTGACTACCCACCCTGGGCACCAGAGAGATTCTGTGTTCTTGGCTTTGGCAGCTGCTCTGTCTAAATCCTGCTCCATTATATCTTTATTGTGTTCTCTTTACAGCAATTGAGTGTTTGAGTTCTTTAGAACAAACAGAAAATGTTTGCTGTCCCCTCCCTGGGGGCTCCTTTTCCGGGCAGTGCAGTGCCACGCAGGTGGCAGTGCCATGCAGGCGGCAGCTGCGTGTGCAGAGCCCCTTTGTGGTTGTGTCCCTCTGCTAGCCAGGCCCCAGGAGCCAGGTCACTGAGCGCACAGTGCAGGGACCAGGACGTCTCAGGGGCAGCTCTGCCTCTGCTCAAGGTGGGTTTTTAACTTGGCTTCAGCTTTGGGTCAGAGGTAGACAGGTAGAATCAAAGCAGAGATGTGTGAGTGTCGTCCCTGGTGCTGCAGTGGTGAGAGGGGATTTGTTCTGTGCCCTGCAGGGCAGGCTCAGCTGGGACTGGGGATGGGTCCTGTGCTGCCCCATCCCCTCTGCTGCTCAGCTGCCACACTGCAAGCACTGGCTGGCACTGGTAGCTTGGCTCTTTTTCCCTAGTTTGGTTTTTTTCCCTGCCATCAACATGATTGTTGGTGTCATTTGTGGCTTTGCCGTGATGCTGATTTGGAAAAGATAATATGTAAAATTCTTTCAAATAACAAAGTATTAAATAGCAAAGTAATAATATGTAAAATTGTTCTAAATAACAAATAACGTATAGCTAGATGTAGACAACAGCTCTTCCATGATGTAGTTTACATCTAGCTATACGTTACTATCAAGTAGCAACTAATTAGCATACATCTTAATAGTCTGAAGGGCCCCAGAACCATTCTGTGGTTTCCACTGTGTCTGAAAATGAGTTGAGTCCTGCATGCATGGTGTAATCAGCAGGTTTCAGTGTGGTGATTTATAAATTACACAACGTGGTTTAAAGCTCGGCTTCACAAAACCGAGAGAAATGGATTGCCTGATGTGCAGCAGGCCAGCTGGGTGACTGTACACTCATTTCTGTGGCTGCAAACTGAAACTCACCCTGGGCTTCCAGCCTGTTATTGTTGATAAAATTAATCATATACTTCCATGTATTATCCTGTAAGTATGCACAGAATTCCCACCTGACCATCCATTTGATAACTTAAGGAGGCCCTGGACTCTAATTAGCACCCTGTGATGGAGTTAGGCCTCAGTGGCACCTTGTGTGAATTGTTAGTAAATGTTGCCAATCATCTGCTTAGATGTAAAATATTCTTTTTTTTTCCCTTTTCCCCCCTAAGTTAAGAAGCAAGACTGGTAAAAGCAGATGATACCTTTTATCAGGCTGACTGCTGAGACCAGCCATTAAGCTTTTGGACATAGGCTCTTTTCCAGGTCTCTGAAAAATAGCTCTGATAATGTCACTTATCATGCATGTGGTCTTGCTCCAAAAAGATTTGCAGCATTGTGTTGGAGGTTCCAGTTCTTTCCTTGTAAAAAGGTGACTGGAGATGACTTGTGAAGTTGTGTGAGGAAGAAAGAATTAAAGTTTACATAAAGTGTCCCTTTTGTTGCTTGTTCTCGCAGGAATGTGACTGGGATCTTTCTTCAGTGAGCAAGGCTAGAAGCTATTCCATTTTTGTGCCTTAATTTCATAAAAGGCTGAACTTGCTTCCTCAGAGGATGTTCACAGAAGACTGAGGTGTCCAAGCCTGTCCTAGAGCAGTTCTTAGATCCCTGACAGATGAAGCTGTTCTGATGCTCGACAGGCTCACTGCATGCTGCCTAATGCAGGACCAGGGCTGGGTTTTTTCCTGTTTACAGAAAAGTTTCAAGTCAAATTCATAGTTCCACCTGGAGTTACTAGAGTTGTCCAGCTTTGTTTGCAATCTGGATATGAGGGGGGTTTGTGTTGGTGAAGTCCATTTACAGAGTTCCTCATGGCAATGAGTGATGCCAGTTGTCTCTGCAGATCTTTTTATACATCACTAGTGTTCCTTAGCCCTTATCTCACAGTAGTGGCTGTTCTTTCCAGAGATCAACAGGCTTCTGAGAACTAATTCCATTAAAAAAAATAACCCAGAAAACAGGTTACAATTTTTGTCTGTGCTTCTGTGAAAAAATTGCAGGTGGTGTTAGAATGTAAAGCAGAATGCAAAGTGTGGGGAATGGGGGCAACTCCTCAATGACATTGTTAGATCAGCTTGAGTTTGTCTGTGCCTAGTGCTTGGCAGATGGCTGGCAGCAAGCTGGCAGGGATTCCACCTGTGCCAGTGTGGGCAGTGCTGTCTTAGCTAAGGGCAGGGAAAAGAGTGACAAGGTGCTGCAGCTCCTTCTGCTGCCATGGCGTGGCTGTCATACTGCTCCAGACTCAGCTCTGGGGGGTGAAGAAAGGGTTTATGCCTTCATTTTCAGAATTGCTATTTTAATTAGCCCTTTAAAGGTTATTTTTTTCCTCTTATCTCACAGCTCCATCTACTGTTGGTGCACTTGGTGATATTTAATCTCCGGTTTTCTCCTAAACTCACACACAGCAAACAGCTGATTTCACCTTTCGTACACTCTTGGACTTCAGTACCTTCTTTGTCCTCCTTGTTCGTCCCCAGACTTCTCTGCTGCTTTCCTCTTGCCTGTGATTTACTGTGAGTGCTGTGAGCAGCCCCAGGACACTGAGTGACAATTTTATTTGTTACTCAGCTCTCTTTGGGTTGCAGGCTGAAGACTGCTGCTTGAGGGGATTGCATGGCAGATGGGGAACATCTGCTGGAAAAGTCTTCTTATCTGTGCACACATCTCATTGTTATGTTCTTCTGACTGTAGCAAACTTGCCTTGTTAATTGCAGTCTTACTTCACCAAGCTGAAATAGTTTCGTGGGTTTTAGCCTCTGTCTCCCCTGGCTCCTTGACATCAAACATCAGCTTCCTTTTGTACTTCAGGGCTCTACACCGTGATTCCTGCTGCCCTTGCTCTGTTTCTCTTGCTAATAAGTAACACACTCTCACCCCTGACCAGTCCAGGGCCCAACCCTTTGTTGTTCATTTTTCCCATTCTCCACTCAAGACCTTTACACTCTTTTTGTGGCCTCTTGCAGCACAAGATGCCACCCGATGAGCTGCCTCATTATCCTTCTTCAGTGCCTCATAGAAAGTCTCTTTTCTGTGAGCAAGGCCCAGTTTTGAGGCTCTTGTGCAGAAAGTGTTTTCTCAGTGCTTCCAAGGAGCCCCAGTTTAGCAGTGTATGCCTGGCAGCAGTTCCCATGAGCTCTTTGGGGTGTGGAATGACTTTGGCTGTGTTTTGGTACAATGCCAGGCAGGATGGCCTGGCACTGGTACCCACATGTCCTTGCTAAACATCTGAGCTGCAGCAGGGTGCACCTGGCCCCAGGGCAGGTGGGGTGTTCAGAAACCTTAGGAATGGATGTGTAGGGGGATCACAGCCTTGTGCTTCGTAGCTGTCATGCTGTACTCCTGGGATAGCACTCCCTTGCTACTGGAGCTTGTCTGTTACTCATTCTGGAGTGAAATCTTCCCAAGTTTATGTTGCTTGTCTAAGGAAGACACGAAACACAATTAACATCAGCTAGCATTTATTCTGGGAAGAGATAAATGTGGCAGCACTGTTCAGCTGCTCCTTTGTGATGATTGTTAATCATTCAGGATGCTTTATGAATGTTAAAAGCTGTCCTGGCGTGCTGCAGTGGGGAATGGGATGCTTCATCCAGAGCTTCCAGCACTCCCAGCCGCAGTCCATCCTTCTGTGTGCAGAACATTTCCCAGGAAGGATTTAGCAGTGGCAGAACCAAATCCTGTTCTGCAGTGTTTGTCTGGGTACTGCACTTTGCGGGCCATGGGAGGGGTGTTTTTCAATAGTGAGATCTAGCAGGTAACACAGGTCTCAGACTGACCATCTTGTTTTGTTGCTTCACAGAAGGAAGAGCTTCCCAGCACAGCAGTCCAGTTAGACCACTGATTGTCCACCCAGCACAGAACTCCTATGTAAGTTGCTCACTCCTAAACTAGAAGTCACAGCGGAGTGGCATTTGCAGATGTGCTGCTAATGGAGCCTGTCTCTCTCTCAGTGCATCAGTGTGAGCTCTCAGTCCACCATTGTGACCAGCTGTGCACACACACATATGTGGGGATATCACTCATATATTGTCCTGTACTTGGTATGCTGAAACCTTTTAGGAGTATCAGAGACTTCAGTATGTAGTTTGTAGGGCTCATGTGTTTCCCAGCAGTATTGGCTTACAGTGTTTTATAATGTCAGCCTGGCACTGTTTGCAGTGCTTTCTGTGGAAATGTCAGGCTGTGAACCCCATCAGGAGCCAGTGCTGTCCTTCAGAACAAAGGGACAGACACGTTTTCTGTACTGTGGTGTAGTCACTGCCTGAGTATCCTGTCTGTTGCAGACAGCAACAGCTTGCTGGTGTTGGAGGGGAGGTCAGGGAGCTGGGAGTGCCACTGAAGTCTTTGTTACCTGATCCAATGGCTTAAGACAGCCAGGACTCAAAAGAAATACCTTTATAACTGAGGAGAAAGCTTGCGGAACAGTGGGGAGCACGGGTTGTTGCTGCTGGGAAACTGGTGTTTGGGGAATCTGGAGATAGGGGCATTACTCCCACAATCAGAGCCTGCTCAGGGAACAGTCAGGGGTGGTGATGTATAAATGACCAGCTTGTGAGGAGCAACTCTGGGGAGAAGCAGTTAGAAATGCTTCTGTACAGCAGGGCTGCCTCAGCAGCTCTAAGATTTCCCAAAGTGCACCTTAGCAAAGCCTTTTGGACTTGGCTAGCCCTGGTTTGGTCCATGCCAACCTCAGGAATTGTCATGGCAAAGCCAGGCCAACAAAAAGATCAGCAAAATGCACCATCTAGTCCTTGTTCTCACTAAATGGGAGACTTCTTCATGACTGCATTCTGAACTCTGTTGCCATGGACGAGTGTCACACAACACTGGCAACTGATGAAACTGCTGCAAAGCCTTCAGGCTGATAACAAATACTGGAGTCAGTGGCCCACACTTAGAAGTACTTGTTTTTCATCCAGAAAATCCAATTTTTCAAGCCCAGTGGAAAGGAACTATTCCCCTAAACAACTTCTGGTACAGCTCTGGATGTCTTGCTCCTTACTGGCTCTCTGTGCCTTGTGGGTTTCTAATCTGCTGAATTCTTCTGGGAAATGAGGGTGAGGTTCAGTGATGAGCTGTGGCAATCACTGCTGAGTGGCCAGTCTGCCTAAAAGCTGTCATCTCCTGGGCCAGTGTCACCAGGGGCTCTGGATGACCCCAGGGAGTCTCAGAGGGCAGCTGAGAATGTTTCAGTCTTTTTCTCTGCAGTCTGTGCTATCCAGAAAATTCTTCACATAGAAAGCAGTGAGGGAGGAGGGAGTACTGCCTTGTACAGGGATTACCTGGAACTGCCTCTGTCGCCCATCAAATGGGTTTAGCTCCGGGCCAGACAACTCCCACTGTCTCATCTCGCATCCTCAGCTCCATATTCTCCATGCATATACCAGATATATATAGATATATATACAGATATTGCTGTGTCTTGGCTTTCCCCTCTGTCCTGGCTTGTCATTCAAGTGGCACTGATTATCCCTAAACGGAATCTGTTTGTTACTAGTTATAACCAGTGATTAGAATTCTTGAAAAATATTACTGTTTTCCTGAAAATAAAGCTAGTGCTGGGCAGAACTTACTAATGCAAACCTGAGAAATTGTGGGTGGATTTCATATTCCCAAAGGGTGAAATAGTTGACAATAGCATGGCAACTGACAAACAGCAATGCAAGTAATTTCTGGTATTCATATGAGGCCAAGGAGAATACATGCTGCTCAGAAACCAAGTGGATAATGAAGCATTTGGCTATGACAGAGCAATAACATCCAGGCTGTCCTGGAGTTCAGAAGGCATTTGCAGTGTTACAGAGCTGCAGTGGTGGTTTGGTGCACATGGATGCTTATGTGTGTGTGTGTGTATCCTAAAAGAAAATGAGTCTCCAGTTATTGAAGCTTCAAAATGCCAAAAATGATTAGCTTGTGTTGGGACTTAGTTTTAAGGTGTTCTTTAAGTATAGATACGCATGAATTTTAAACCAATCCAAACTTCAGCACTGGAGCTCACTGTTTGACCTGTAACAAGATTCTGTGACCCATCAAGGCTCATCTTCATTAGCTGCATTTGCTTTCTGTAATTAAACCTTGTGATGGCCTTGCTGACCTTCCATATTTTATGTAGAGCTTGGAAGCTTGTTTGATCCTCTCTTAGAGTCCAGCTTTTCTCACAGCAGTCCTGAAAGTAAAAGCTGCACTTGAGGTTGTGGGGGGACAGAATGTAAGAAAATAAAGACAGTGCAGAAGGCAATCTCACACCTGAGGAGTTGCAGCTGTGCCAATCCCCAAAGATCAGGAACAGGCCTGCCCTTAGTAGGCCACAGCTGTGCCCAATAAGAAGAAGAGTGCTACAAAAGAGGGGGTGAGCTGGCTGAGGAGAGGGCTGGCGTTTTTGGCTGTGCTGTGAGGAAGAAGGAGTCAGTGCTGCAAGGAGATGCCCATGAGAAATCACCAAGGAGGTATGGGAACTTTGTGGTAAGATAACTACAACTCCCTAACAATAGAGCAGTAGAAATGTGTCTGGAAAGCCAAGCAGCTTCCAGCACCACTTGGATGCAAACCCTGCAAGTGCCACCAGAGCAGCTATGGCACACTGTGTCCCAACAGTGTGAATTCCATGGAAATTCATCCGGGAGCTTCTCTGCAGTAGCTCGTGTGTGCCCAGTGTCAGGAGACACACCAGGATCTGTGCATCCTGCTCCACACTGTGCATGGAATTTTAATCTCTAATGAGCTGGGAATTGCAGGGCCTGTTTGTGAGAGTTCCCAATGGGACACGATTCACTGATCTCTCACTGGATTATCAAGTGCCTGCTTTGCTCGTTGGAGTCTTATCTTCAATTTGAGAGGGCTGCTCAGTTGTGTGGGATTACAGCAAATGTGATTATTGTTACAGACTGCATTGGAATAAACCTGATTTCACTGTCAGACAAAACACCATTGCAATTCTGTGCTGCTGACTGGGAGATAGAGGTGCCAGTTAATAGTCTCGCTTCCTTTTTGTTTTCTTTTTTGCTATAATAACATCTCTTGGCACAATGGTGCTTTCCAGTTAGATGATAACAGCATGGCTGTAAACAAATGGAAAGCACTATGAAGTTTGCAGATATACAGATAGAAATGTTTAAAATCCATGTGACCTAACCTGTTTACTGTGTACAAGCAAATGCACATTTTAATTGTCATACAGATCATCCACAAACTTTAAGGGACAAGTGAAGGCTGTTGTTAAAGTTGCAAGGATGAAATGCAAAGAAAAGTGCTCACATATGTTGTCTTTTCTGCTGTCTGCTGTGCCTCTCTTGTTTTCTATCCCAAGACTGTTCCTGGAGGATTGGAAGGCTCCTGGGAGCAGGCTGGGCTAGGAAAATTTTCCTAGAGCCTAGGAAAATTAGGGAGCTGCACATCAAAATAAGGGGATGAAGTTTAGACCCAGCAGCTGTTTGAGAAGTTCTCAGGGTCAGCAGCACTTTTATTAAATCTCCCCCAGGCCACTGCACTGCTGCTGTTTTGGTCTTGGCCCTCTGCAGAGGGCACAGAGCTGCAGGAGCAGCTTCTTTTGGCAGTTCAAGCCTGCTTTGAACCCTGATGTCTTTGAGCAGGTGTTGGGCGAGCAGGGTTTGTTTACATCCTGACGCTGAGAGCTGGCCAGCTCCCAGGGCCACAGGGGCATTTCCACATCAGGCACCATGCTGGTCATGCTGGCTGCTAGAGGGGGTGGCCAAGCAGGATCTTGTCAAGCTCCCTGTGCCTTATTAGGCTCTGGGAGAAGGATTTCAGTGCCAAAAGCAGCTTTTTCCAGCCCTGGAAGCTGCATGGGAACAGTTTTCCATGGGCTGTCACCTGTGTGTGCCCCAGCACTGTCACGGGCCCCACAGGAGACACGGGCCTGGCTCTCTGGATCTGGCCAACAGGACTAAGATAGCACACCAAGAGTGTGTTATCACACCGTTACTGAGTGATAACTCGGTCTCCAAACAGAGGAGCCTCTGAGAAGTGCATTCACAAAGCACAGTCTGTCCTACCAACCACTGCAGTGGCTGGAATTCTGCTTCATGGCAAATGTGTGATCACCATCTCCCAGGAATGGGGATAGTCCAGATCTCATGAGCTGCAGAAGAAGACATTTTGATTGATGAATGTTGACAAGATCTAAGAACCATGGAAAAAAGGATTCACTTAATTACCCCTGGAAATTCTGTGAGTTTTTGATAAGTCATTTGCCAGAAGTGTGTCACCTGCCTGAAGACTGCTCCAGGAAAAAGGATCTGGGATAACAGAAGTGGCAAATGTTGACTAGAAAAGAGCCGTGATACTTGTGGACAAAGCAACAGTTACATTTTTGTGTGGTTTTCTCTTTTATCCAGGAACATTCATGTATTTGATCCCTTGTAATAGATCTTGAAAGGTATGGGATCGTGTAGCTGGAGTTAATAAGGAATTCTTGTGAAATGTGTACAACTTGCCACTTCATTTGTGCTTTTCTTTTCTTTTTCCCTCCCTTGTAACTATTTTGGAGCAATCAGGTGGAGCCAGGGATGCAGAAAAAGATCAGGCTGCACAAACACTTCCCATGTTTCATATAATGGAGCTGATCACACTCAGGAAATTCAATAGAACCTCTCAACATACTCCTCTTCTAGTAGGAAATTACTTTTCCTTCCTATAAAATTGGAATGAAAAAATGCCAGATTCTGCTGAATGCACTTGGTTCCCAATGTGGTGGTTCTGTTTTGATCTCTGCATCAATTCCCACCACGCTGAAGGTTGCATGGAGCAGCAGTTTGAGGTGTTCTGTGGAACCATTTGCTAAGAAACTGCCTCAAGTATTTCTGCAGGAGTGTAGAAATACAGAGAGGCACAGAGAGACACTTCCACACTGACTGGGCAGTGCCTTTCCAAACTCTTGGAAGTTTTTAATTCAGGTGCACATTTCTAATTTTGAGGTATTGGCAATATCTGTGGTAAGAATACATTAGACACTTTTGTATTTCTCCTCCACACTTGTTCTTGTGTTTTTCAGGCCTGTTCCAATGCACAATAAAAACATTAAAATGGATCTGATATTTACCAAACTTTCGCTGGCTTTACTAAACTTAGCACACTTATGTGTGCTTTGGGAACCAAGTCAAAAATATGCAAAGTGTGGTGGGAAAAAAATGCAGAGGGTGAGAGAGAAAAAGGGCAAAAGTGCAGAAAGAGTGCAAAGTGTGAGGGGAAAAAATGCAGAGTGAGGCAGGGAAGGTGCAGAGTGTGAGGGAAAGAGGACAAAGGGATAAGGGAGGATAGGGAGGCTCTTGCCCTCTTCAGCAGGAGCTGCCTCCGTGGCACTGGGTTGTGCTGAACATTTCAATTGCCAGGTGCCTCAGGAAAAAGGAGGCATTTTTATGGTTGTGCTGGTTTTAAGTGTTTTAACAAAGCACTACTGAGTGACCCCATGGGGAGGGGAATTGTAATTAATCAGATAAATTAGAGAAGAGGTGTTTGAAGGGGAAGAAAAATAAATTTCTTGTGCTGGCAAGCTCCAAACCCTGCAGAGGGAAGGATCTCACTGAGGGCTGTAGCTGCTGACATGGATTCTTCTGTGGTTCCATCCCAAGAAGAGACATTCAGATCAAATTTAACATGGCAGCGGTGAGAGAAAAAGATAGGCCAATTAACTCTATGACTTGAACTATGTAAAGCACAATGGATATTTTTTTGAAGTTTCATGAAAATTTTAGGGCTAAGATAATTTTAATGCAAAAAGCCAGAAAAAGAAAAAGTGTGAATCTGTCGTATCCCTGTGTCTTTGCGGTATGTGTCTCTTGTCTAAGTTTTTCTGCCCAAACGTGCCATTAAATCTTTCTGTTGTAAATCCAGAGCTAAAAGGTGACACTGTAAGCTGCCTGTGCCGGGGTGTGCAGCTGGGATTGACTGTGCTCTCCCTGGTTGCTCTCCCAGGACAGATCTCCGTGGACGGCTTCATGCGCTACCTGAGCGGGGAGGAGAACGGCGTCGTCCCCCCTGAGAAACTGGACTTGAATGAGGACATGTCTCAGCCACTGTCACACTACTTCATCAACTCCTCACACAACACCTACCTCACAGGTACCATCTGATGTCTGACTTTGCGAAAGTTCTGTGTGTTTTCAGTGGTGACATAAAATGCACTGAAATCAGCAGCATTGAACACGTGGTGGAGTTTGTTCTCCAGGGAAGCAGGGGTGGCACTCGATTTTTGTTGCAGCTGCAGCACAAGTGCACCAAATATACTTTAATTAACAGGTGAGCAGCAGTTGCTTTGCTCAGATAAGGCCTGGTCAGAAACCCAGTGGAAAGTTTCTCTCAAATGGGATTGCAGATTAAGGCCCATCTTTAGGGAGGAGAATGAACATTGTACTTTTTATGGCAACAAAGACAGAAGGACAAGTGTGCAAAGCAGAATATGGGAAACATCTCTGTAGCTCATAAATTTGCCCATAAACATGAAATCTGGCAGCTTGCTGTGCTCCATGAAATTTGCTTTGATTCAGAGATTAGGGAGGTTCAGCATGGCACATAACTTTCTGACAGCCCATAAGTGCAAGGAGTGAATTCTGTTCCCTGACAATATCTGACATCTGAGCTGAAACCTTTAGGTGCTGTCAGGTTTTAAAAAAGGCTGAGCACCCAGAAGCTCCTGTTAATTAGAGTTACAGTCTGAACTGTGTTGTTTGCACAGCAAAGTCAACAATGCTTTAAGACTCAGAAAAAGCTAAGGCAGTTTAGGAATTTGACTTTTGGCATTTGTTTTCTAGTCCAAGGTTCTGTTAACTCGTGAGAAAATAATTGTAAATTTACTATTTTAGTTTGGTTTATGTGGGAACGAATGTTTGGGGCAAGCAGATGTGCACAGGGGGTTCTCTCATGTTTGATTTGATGTTTGCTTTGTCCTGTCGTGTTTGCTGATGACTTAGCATTATGTTTAATTTAAAAAATGATGCTGCACTGAATGCTAAATGTGGTTTATGTGTAATGTAGGCTTCTTAATGCTATTAACAGAGTGGCCTTAGCTGACCAACTCCTTCAGGGTGCCAGCATGCCAAAACATTAACAAGCCCAGGCACTGGTGATGCCCACTTTAAACAGACCTCAGGGAGTTATTTTCATCTGCTCTGTGTTTGTTCCAGCTCCTTCTCCAGCACCTTTGCCAGCTTTCACAGAGTGAATGAACTGTCATTGTTTCCATTAGACACCATTTTTCAAGGGTTTATATCTCAGCTGTAAAACATGTTTTGTGCTAGAACTTGTCACACAAGTATTTGTTTTGACAGGGATTTTCTTTCTCTGAATTCAAAGAAACAAAAATCAGCGTGGCCACTTTTAAGTTATGATTCCAATATGCAGAAATTTATGCCTTTTGTTGGAGTGAAGACATGGCCAAAGCAAAAGCAATTTTTAACTGTGATGCTTTGCAGACCTCTTACCTCCAATGAGGCCTTTGTTCTGTCACTGAGGATTAGCTGGTGCTTAAGGCAAGTGCTGCAGCTTCATACAGATATTCTGGAAGAAAACAGTCAAGCTGCAGTGCCAGAGGAGAAGCACAGGCCCACAGGAGGTTTAGAGACCATGCAATTTAAGGTTGATCTGAGCAGATAAAAGACTGCTCTCCCCTCTACCAGCAGGAATTTACAGCCAGGTCCATACCACAGATTTTTATCAGGGCTGGTCAGGACAGAGATGTGCTCCAAAGGTTTAGAGGTACAGAAGCCAAACCCCAAAGAATTAAGGATGGGAATTCATGATTAGTCCAACCTATTCTGTTTTTTTAGCTGCACTACAAGTGACCTCACATGTTTAATTACTTACCTTGACACTTGCTGCACTTGCTTTGACTTGGATGTGGAAGTCTGCAGATCATCTCAGATTGCACCTACAGGTTTCTGTGCCTGCATTTCCAAGGAACTTCAGAGGCTATATTTGGAAACATGATCTTCAGCCTTAATTTGACAAAATATTCCTAGCTTAGTAAATGGTGGGAGTCAATCAGGATAAACCCAGGGGACAGTGCAAGAGAAGTCTGAAACTCTTTCAAATTCCTTCTCAGAGTGCATGTTTCACATTTACAGGCACCAACCACAGGCCCTTCCCTTTCAGTGTGTTCATTATGTGCAGTGAATGTGTGGCAGCTGGCCCACAATGGGATTCGTGATTTGATTTTTATCTGTGCATTACAAAAACTGACAGCCTGGGACTTTGCTCTGAACCTGCATGGGACACAGCAATCACGCTCCCATTTGCTTTCTTCCAACTAGGAAATACAATTAATGAAATTAATGGCAGCTGGCTATTCCCTTTCCCAAAAGAGTTTGAAGGATCTGCCCAAGTGCTCATGGCTCTGGAAGGGAAGCCTTGGAAGCACCTTTGCCCTGACTGAGGCCATGAAATAGCAACTGGTCATATAATAATTACCAGGACAATAAGAAAACCATTCAGCCTGGCATTACTTTATGATTACTGTGCTTAATGCCCTTCCAATTATCTCTCCCTTTGTTAGTTTTTTTAACCCAGAAAAAACATGCACAAAGAAACAACATTATAGCATAAAAAGCACCATGTGCACACTCTGAATTTATTTTTAATTATGCTGATCACTTTCCTAGCCTTTAGTAGAAGCCCTTGGCAGTACATCAAGTCCCGATTATTTATTTAGAAGTGTTACTGCTTTCTTTTTTTCTTAGGGAAATGTAATTTTTAAGAACAAAGGTAAAAGCCCATGAAGAAAGAAGTGATTTGCAGTGAACCTAGGCTAACTTAAAGAAATGTCATCTTATGAGACAGTAAAAAAAGTTTCTCACTTTTTTTCTCACTGGTATCATATTTAATTCTTTATTCCTTTGAACCCTTAAAGTGCACCCCTGCTTTTTCCTGGAGTCTCCCCTCAGGTTCCTGCTGTGGGCACAGTGGGGAGTGATTTTTTTGGGCAGCATTTCTTTCAGCAGCACCCAAAGTCAGAGGCAAATGGTGACATGCCACACTCAGCCCTGCATGTTCTGAGGGCTGGGCAGCTTGCTGTTGTTGATGGGAAATGTGAAATACTGAAATCACAGGCCTGGAACACGTGTTTTGGCTAAAAGGAACAATAATCTCAGCTGAGCACATGCAGCCAGTGTGGGACGATCCCATCCACCCTCAGCCTTTTCTTACAGTCTGGTATTTCAGTTGTTCCTAGAAAAATATCTCACCAGGGGCAGTTCTCTTCTCTGGTGCTGCCTGTGACCTCTCATCCTCCACCCTCCAGCTCTTCTGCTCCCAGTGCTCCCTCAGTCCCACTGCTGCTGCTGATTTCTGCATCCAGCCCTTCCTGAACCTTTCCTCACCTCACAGCCTCCAGAGCAGGTTCCATAGGGAAGGGGGGAAAGCTGGGGACACCTCCCTGCTGCTGCCCACACCAAAGTCCTGCTCCGGTCCAGTGGGAAGTGCTCAAAACAGCAGGCAAGGAGGCTGAGAGCCTGATTCTGCCTGAATTACAGGCAGGAGCAGAGGGTGTCACAGTGTGGGGTCTGATCTGCTCGTCCTGCATGGGGAAATAGCTCAGGAGCAAAATAAACTCGGATAAATGGGCTGGGTCTATAAAATCTCAGCTGCCAGCAGTGTGGGGCTCTGATTTTCACACTGCAAACCCCAGTGTGTCATCCAGGGCACTGGTGCTCCTGCAGGACTTGTCTGGAGAGAGGAGATATGTAGCAGCTCATGTTCATGCCCAGCAAAGGGAGGATACAGGCACCTCCTGCTGGAACAGAGGGAAGGACCAGCCTCTGGTTCTAGAATAGTGGAGAGTCAGGTGATTCCCAATAGCTGGGTCCAAAAATCCCCCAGTCTGGGGAGGAAAGATGTCTTAAATAGATAGAAACTGGGTTTTAACTCCATGTATTGGAAATAACTTCCACTTGGAGAAACAGGGGTGATGAGCCCAGCAAGGATGCACTTCCTGAGACAGGAGCAGCTTCAAGCTACAGAGGTGTGGAAGTGCTCTGTGAGGGGAATCCTGGGTCACATCCTCAGCTCACATCAGTCAGCACCAGCTCATTTTGCATGCTGTCCTGTCAGGTGTTGTTTAGCCAATCACCATTTTCTGAAAAGTGAATTTTTTGTCAAAATCCATTTCTCCTTAGCCCACGTAGGGTGATGGGATGCAAGTGTTATGCATGGTGTTACTGTAGACACTGCTTGTATTGTAGAAGGGAATACATAATGCTTTCTATTTCCAGTATTGAAAAATTGATCTGTACCCAGGCTATTAAAAATATACTGGAAGTGTTCCCTTTAGTGTCTGTGTTACCACATTTTAGAATGCAAACAGGGATTCACACAATAGACATTTCTAAATAATGTATGCAAAACCCCCACATTTGGTGTTTGGGAAAACATTTCTCATGTTCTGTATTTCAGAAAAGCAAGCTGTTGGGACTATTAAACATGTGCTAGCATTTTACACTCTGCCTGGGGGTCCTTCTGAAGGTTGTGTGGTTTGGAGGTTGAATATCCTCTCATCCTTTGCAGGAATCCTTCCAAAGTGTCTGAGCCTTATTAATAAGGTGTGGGAAGTGTCTTGTGGCAAGTGATGCATGTCATGATTTACTTAAGCACTTTGGAGGGTGAAGGATCTCTGAGCCCAAAACACTCAGCACTGATAACCACCAGGAGTCTCTTGGGAAACACTTTGTTAGTCCAAACTCTGCGTGCTCTGAGGGAAAAGAAAAACAACATTAGAGCAGTTTTCTAAGTGAAAATGGATTTTTAGGCAGTAGAGTTCAGTGGATCCCTATGAGAGCCCAGATTTTGTCAGCAGATGCTCAGGGATGAGCACATGGAAATGTGAGTTGTTATTCCCTGACCCATGCTTATGCCTGTTTGCATCCTGCAACGAAAAAGAAACACTATTCAACCCAGGCATTGGAATTGCACCAAAAAGGTTTTTGTGTGAGGAAAGGTAATCTGCCATAATCAAAGGTAAAACAGGAAAAAGCTAATTTCCAAAAGAAAAGAAGAGACACGTTGTCACTTTGCTGACTCCTTTTGGATTTTCAGAGCTTTCCAGCCCTGGCCAATTCCTTCTGTCATTAACAGACATTTGTCCCTGGTTCCAGCAGGAACTGAGAATTCTGATGGATTTCAACAGGAGTCATGTTAATACCTTGTGGAGTATTTATGATTGCTCCACCTCATGTATCAGACAGAAACTGTGAACAGGGATTTGCAAGTAAGGGGTTCTGCTACACAGGTTTTAGTACAAGGTAAAAATAGAGCAAAAGCAGACAATGCTTTTTGTGAGGCAGATCCCAAAATGTGTATTTCCCAGCATAAAACCTAAACACAAAATCACAGAGACAATAAAATGAGGATTCATCTGCATTATAGTATATGCCAGTGTAGATGAAGTATTTATATGTCCCCAGCCAGCAAAGAATCTTCGCTGTAAATGAACTCACTGCCTCCTTAAAAAGAAAATTAATTTCCTTCAAGAAATCCAGGAAGATCTTCTCAGCAAGTCTGCTAGAGAGGAGGAAACTGCATCCATTTTCTTCACATCTAAAAGAGGCACAAAGCCATTCTTCCATTATGTTCCCTCTCCGCTGCAAGAGATTTGTATCTCAGTGACTGGAATCAAACCTGTTGCAGCAGATGAAGACAACCTAGCTGGGTATCCTTCCCTGAATCCAGCTGGACTTCTTTGTTGGCTTGGGTTGGAAATTTTTTTTGGGTTTCTTTTTTATACTTCACAAGTTTGGAAAAAATGAGTTTTTTCTTCTTAATTTTGAGATTTATGTTATCTCATTATTGGAAAAGGACAGTTTAATTGAGTTTCTCCCTGCATAATACAGTATCACATCAGGGAAATTTAACTGACCAGCTCATTGCAGTGGTTAGCATATTAAATATTGATTTGAGACCTAATGGTGGTGCCATTAGTGACTGCAGGGGGTTTGTTTCATCTCGTACTAAACTGCATTGCATGGTGTGAGAAAATGTGGTCTTGGTCTCCTGAGTCTGAATTTCACATCGCTGGTCAAGATATAACAAAAATCTCACAGAACTAATTTGTTGTTGTTATTGTTATTATTGCTATTATTATTTGATTTCATGTATTTGATGCTGCTGATTTCATGTATTTGATCAGAAGCTTTGGAGCTGGCTTCAGCTGGGGTATTTCTCTGTTAGACTGAGGGCAGGATCCAAACCAGGACAAAATCTCATAGAACCAAGTTGTTGTTATTATTGCTATTATTATTTTATTTTCGTGTATTTGATGCTGCCCATCAGAAGCTTTGGAGCTGGCTTCAGCTGGGTTATTTTTCTGTTAGATTAAGGGCAAGATCCAGACCATGACCCTGACTGTGCCAAAGGGATGGATCCATGACCCTGACTGTGCCAAAGGGATGGATCCAGATAATGGCATTGCTGTGCCAAAGGGATGGATCCATGGCATTGACTGGGCCAAAGGGATGGATCCAGATCATGGCATTGACTGTGCCAAAGGGATGGATCCATGGCCCTGACTGTGCCAAAGGGATGGATCCAGATAATGGCATTGCTGTGCCAAAGGGATGGATCCGTGACCCTGACTGTGCCAAAGGGATGGATCCGTGACCCTGACTGTGCCAAAGGGATGGATCCATGGCCCTGACTGTGCCAAAGGGATGGATCCATGACCCTGACTGTGCCAAAGGGATGGATCCATGGCATTGACTGTGCCAAAGGGATGGATCCATGGCCCTGACTGTGCCAAAGGGATGGATCCATGACCCTGGCTGTGCCAGAGGGATGAATCCATGGCCCTGGCTGTGCCAGAGGGATGGATCCATGGCCCTGGCTGTGCCAGAGGGATGGATCCATGGCCCTGGCTGTGCCAAAGGGATGGATCCATGGCCCTGACTGTGCCAAAGGGATGGATCCATGGCCCTGACTGTGCCAAAGGGATGGATCCATGGCCCTGACTGTGCCAAAGGGAT
>JAWWMS010000293.1:0-28877 GCA_035048045.1 Chlorospingus semifuscus
TGTTCACAAATCTGCTGTCTGAGGCCTGTCTTTTTTACCACTTTCTCAAAACCCTCTAATTTTATGAATCCCAACAATTAGGCCCAGAACAACAGCCACATGAGTTCTTGAATAAGGAAATAAATAGGACAAATGCCGAAGGATTCTATGTTCTGCCTTCCATTCTATTAAAGACATCATCCCAAGAAATAACAGTACTCGCTATGTGTACTGATCCCCCTTGTATCATACCAAAGGGACTAATTATTGTGCAAGCTTTCCTTTTGCCAGAACCAGACTGTGAGTGACTCTGGTCCAGGCAATGAAAGAGTCACTCTCTAGTGGTGACTCTAAAGAGAGTGACTCTTTCATTGCCTGGCCTAGAAGGATAAGCAATGGATGACCACTGCTCACTTGTGTCCTAAAACATCTTGGCAAAACTATCACCCTCAGCGGACTTATTGACATCAGAGCTGACGTGATGGTAATTTCTGGGTCCTATTGTCCCACCAACTGGACTTTGGTACCATCTTTGATACCTTATCAGATATTGGGGGCCACAGTGACAGCTTCTGTAGTCTCCATCCTGTCAGTTTTGAAGGACCTGAGGGTCATGTTGCCACCACCAAACCATTTGTGGTGAAGGTTCCCATAATCTTATGGGGGAGAGACATTCTCTCAATGAGGATTGAGGCTGGAGACAAATTTTTAGCATGGCCTCTGATGAGCACAACACCATAAAACTTACTTGGACATCAAACAAACCCATATTGGTGGATCAGTGGCCCTTATAAATAGAAAAATTTGTCACGCTAGAACTGTTGATGTGTGGCAATCCTTAAAATCAGAGGGTTTTGGGAAAGCTTCAAAAGCAGGCCTCAGAGACAGCAGAACTGCAATTAGAGCTAAGCAGCAGCCATAAGACTTGTCAGCAGAAAAATTATAAAATAAGTGGAAATTAAGGACAAATAGAACAGTGCCTTGTGTATTAACACTTGGCAAGAATAATTCCCTAAGCTACAGAAAAGTATATTAGTGAGGTATTAGGAAGTTTGAAGCATAATAATGGAGCTCTGTACAAAGTGTTTTAAGGCTTACAAGCAGGTATAGTATTCAAAATAAGCAAACATTATTTTAGCAAAAGGTATGTGTGCTTATAGTGGTTGGATAGAACTACTGTCAATATACTTTTGCTTTTGTGATTGATTTAAAAGTTAAAAAACTTTTACAGTAAGTTGTAATATCAGTTTGTCTGCTGCTGGGGATGTGAACTGGTGGCATCTTCCCATTGTCATACCAATTTAATGAGACTGATGCTAGACAATAAACAGCTTGAGTCGCATTCCTCATCAGTACCATCCTGTTTGTGATTTGTACATAGACCCCTGGCTGGCAATATAGATAAAAGAACAATTAGACAAGGGTCACATTGTTCCAACTACCAGCTCTTGGAACACTCCAGTGTTTGTTATGAAAAATAAGTGCATCTTCTGCTAGACCTCAGGAGAATAAAAGATGTCATTGAGGAAATGGGACCCCTACAGCCTGGCCTACCTTCCCTTGTTATGTTACCCAAATACCGGAAATTAACCATTATTGATTTAAAAGACTGATTTTTTAAAATCCCTCTACAATTGGACAACAAACCACAATTTGTTTTCTCCATAGACAGTCTTACTGCAAGGTATGAAAAATTCACCAACAATTTGCCAGTGGTATGTGGCAAAAGTCCCTTCTCCTGTCTGCCTTAAATACCCACAGTCCATCATCCTGCACTATATGAATGACATCCTTGTAGCATATGAGGACGACTCATCTGTAAAGACCACCTCTGATGAGGTCATCTCAGCTGTGCAGGATGCTGGATTCATTGTATCTGAGGAAAAGGTACAACAGCTTCCCCCATGGAAGTACCTTGGGTACTGAGCAGACAGTAACGCCCCAATTAATTCAACTACAAGACAACCCAGAGACGCTCAATGATATGTATCAGCTCTTGGAAACTATCACTTGGGCTCAGCCCTTATTAGGAATTACAAATCAAGATTTAGCCCCTTTATTCAACCTATTAAAAGGAGATACTGCTCTAAATTTACCAATGATATTAACTAAAGAAGCCCAAGCAGCTCTGGACAAAGTGTTAATAGCCATCCAATCACACCAAGCACACAGATTCAATCCTGATTTACCTTTTTTATTTGCCATTTTAGGAGAAAACCCCCAACTTTATGGTCTTATTTTTCAATGGGATCAAAAGGTTGCAGACAGTCTACTAATCTTAGAATAGGTCTTTATATCATATCAGTGGTAAAACTATAACAATCTATCCTGAAATCATATCTCATTAATTATAAAAGCTAGATCCCAGATTCTTTCCCTTTTGGGGAGAGATTTTTCAGTTATATTCTTGTCTTTTACTTTCAATCATTTGGAATGATTAATTCAACAATCTGAATATTTCAATTTGCTCTGGTAAATTTTGTGTGTCAAATTTCAGTTCATTATCCAAAGCACAGGTTATTACATTCCTTCTTCAAATTAATTTTAAAACCTTTAAGTCATATCCCTCTTAATGCAATTACTTTTTCCACAGATGGCTCAGGAAAATCTCAAAAATCAGTAATTGCTTGGCAAAATCCAGACACAAAAGAATGGGAATCTGACACTGAGAAAGTAAAAGGCTCGCCGCAGATACTCTGTCAGACAATAATCTTTTCCTGACCCAGAGATGGGGCAACTGAGAGGCATTTTAAAAGCTTTTATTCCATTTTCAGTCTCACGAGAATGGTGAGACAATACAGATGTTACAGATGAGACAATACAGATTCATGCTATCACAATCAGAAGCCAACTATTTCCTAATTACAATACACTATAAGCATTTCTTGGGCTATCAACTTTTTGCCATATCATGCTGTAGATGCCTTAAAGCCAATCCTCTAAAACTACCCCTTGTGGGTCCTAGTACAATGCATCTTTCATAGTTCTATTTCTCTAAACTATCTAGTCTTATTTGCAAGGCCATCCTTTGAAACCGTTTTCTAGCTCCGTTTCTCTCTCAATAATATCTGTCGTATTCCATGGCATTTCTAAGTCAGAATTTCTTCTCTCAAGGTTTGGGTATGGATGCATACTTTGTGGGCCTTCTGTCAGTCCCTGAGAACTCTCTACAAATCCATTTCCCACAACAGTGGAGCTTGCAGCTCTTGTCCATGCCTTTTCCAAGTTTACGTTTCCTTTTAATTTAGTTTGTTTCCTTTTATGTTGCAGATGTAGTAGAAAGAGCAGAAAGATGCCTTCTTAAAACAGTTTCCAACAATAAGTTCTATGATTTATTAAAAAATTAGTGTTCCTTCTTTCCCTTAGAAAACAACCTTATTTTATTACATATATTCATTTTCACACCTCCCTACCTGGATTCATGGCAGGAGGTAATGCTCAGGCAGACCTTCTAACCATGCCCATTCAAATTACTTTACCAAATTTCTTTGAACAAGCTCATTTAAGCCATTCATTTTTTCACCAGGATGCCCCTGCACTCATCAAAATGTTCAGCATAATAAAAATCAAGAAAGATGATTGTCCACTCCTGCCCAGATTGCCAAAAATATTCAATACCATCTATTGGAAATGGCATTAATCCTCCAAGGTTTAAATAGCTTACAGATTTGGCAGTCAGATGTAACCCACTATCAATCCTTTGGACAGTTTAGGTATTTGCATGTATCCATAGATACTTTTTTTGGAAGCCAGCTTTACATTAGCCCACAATGGGGAAAAAGCCAGAGACATAATTAAATTCTTTCTATAAACTTTCTCATCTTTAGGCATACCCCCAGAAATCAAGATCAATAATGGGCCAGCATACATATCTCAAAGAGTGCAACAACGTTTTAATCTATGGGGCATTAAGCATACTACAGGCATTCCTCACTCCTCCACAGGTCAGTCCATCATTGAAAGAGGCCATAGGTCACTCAAAGATATCCTAGAAAGGCAAAAAGGGGTATGTATCTTTTTAATTTTAAAAATTAGTTTATTTTAAGATTTAAACATTTTAAAATTCACTTTTGGAGACTGTTCCACCTATTTACAGACATTTTTCAAACATGACTCAGGCAAAACTGAAGGAAAGACCACCTGTATTAATAAAGGACCCTGAAACTGGACAAGTTTCAGGCCTTTTCCACTCATCACTTGGGGAAGGGGATTTGCTTGTTGTGTATCCACAGGTGCAGGACCCAAGTGGATCCCCACAAAGAATATCAAGCCCCATCTCCAGCCATTGCAGGAGCCCACAATTTCACCAGAAGCCCAAGTGTAAGAGAAGAGTGAAGAACCACCCAAGAAGAAAAGAGCTGCACGAAAACCAGACAAAGATTTATCTACACCTACTTAAAAAGACTGAAAGATGACTTACTGAGACTCCTTGCTCTTGCTTTCTGGTTTTCTTAGCTTCCTCCTTCCAGATGACACCTGTGTAGTTCCACAGCCAAAGCAAAATAAATGGATCACATTAGCCAACATCACCAAGCAAGAGACTGTGTGTCTCAGTAGCCAGCCCAGAAAAACCCTTTTCTACCTGTTTATTTGGGTTACCCACGGATCTGGCCAATACCAGAGGATGCCATCCATGCAAAAGTCAGCCCCAAAACTGTTTAAATTCATAATCCAGTAGATGCCTGGGACTATCAGATATGGAAGTTACCGCATGCAACACTTGAGCTGCAGGAATTGGATTTGCTTGGCTTGACAACAACGGGTTATTGCATTAAATTCTATTACATGACAGACACCAAATTACCAAAGGGGAACAACAAACCTGTAAATCTAATGAGAGAAAAAATACCTAGATGGGTTATTTCTCCATAAAATCAAATGTATAAGAACCAAAGTTTATGGTGCAGTGACACTTCTCCCATTTTGTCCTGGTCCAGTAACTACCCAATTCAATTACCACCTGGCATCTTTCTAACCTGTGAGGATAGAGTGTGGCCAGCAATTCCTTCCCACATGTAGCTTGGGAAGGCTGACTATGCTAGCGCCAATGTCGTCATGGCACACAAAGAACAACTGGCCAGAGTAAAAAGATCGATTCACCAATTTGAAAGAGATTGCAATGATAAAATTACTTAATGGACTCAAACAACAACTAGTAATATTTCCACTATTGCCATGGGTAGTTGCAGCAAAAGTTTTGAAGCAGCTAGATGGAATTGTGTACTGGCTCAGCAAGCAGACATATGCTACATCAGTTGCCCTCAGTGAATTGCTGGCAGATATTGATAGTGTTAGACACACTACCCTACAAAATTGGGCTGCCATGGACTTCTTGCTTCTTGCCCAAGGGTGTGGAGGACTTTGAGGGGTTATGATGCATGAACTTGTCAGACCACAGTGAATCCATCCACCACAGCATAAACCTTCAGAAAGGAGTGGGAAGACTGCAAATTGCCCAAGGAGGAGACTGGATCAACAAGCTTTTTAAGAAATGGAATTTATCAAGCTATGTCATTTCATTAATCAAGACTGGACTGTTGATTTTGTTATTTACACTATTAATATTAGTTTTGTTGCCCTGTTTGTTCAAGTGCATCTATAGGATGTTTGAAAAATCTCTTTACATTTCCTTGTTAGAAAAACAAAAAGAGGGTGATGTTGGGGTTGAGCAGAATGAAGGCTTTAGCCTAAGGCTGTGGGATAAATGGTGAGAAAAAAACCCACCCTCATTGCCCCCTGGGAGTTTTTACATTAATTTATCTAGAAAGTCCTTCGTTCCCTGTTCCATTATTGGCCCAAGTTTGCTGCATTGATTTTAACATTCCTAACCCTCAAACCTGATTGTACCCTGTCCCTCAGACTCTGTCCCTAATCTATCTTATACATGTTACTGAACCTACCCTGGCCCTCGCCTTTTTAGCACACTCCATATTGCCATAGCTACCAGAACCTGGTTTGGGATTTGGTGGGAGCCAACAGCATTAATCTGCCAAGGGTGCACGGACCTCTGACCAGGTGAGAGGGGATCCCGGCCCAAACATGGTCACCACAAATTAAAAAGATACCTTTATCTACCTTGTGTGGGTGACCATCAGTGGTGGAGGCCATATAAACATGGCTGATGACCTTGCACCACTGATCTGCTTGGAACCTTTTCTTGAATGGCTTGATTTTGGTATTTGGCTTTTGTTGTAGGGGTTACTTTCAAAATGAACACAAAAGAGAGCAGGGGAAGAACTTAAAAGTTCAAATTCTTGGGGCTTATCTGTTGCTCTATGTAGTGTGTGCTGCCAATCTCTCCAGAAGAGTATGGGATTGGTAGCACTGGGTCGGACTTCCAGGAGAGACCAATGTGCAGTTTGTACTGGGGTGTTTATCATTGTTGGCATTGTCCTTGATTTCCCTTAATTTTGGGGGTTACTCTTCAGGTTTCAATGGGATCTCCACTAGGCAGGTGGACATCCCATTCTCTGCTACTGCCTTTGACAGGCAGATGTGATCCTGCCGAAGGATCTCTGCCAGGACAACCCACATTTTTCCTGTGTTGCTGAATGATCCATGCCACCGAGGCTGGTCACAGGATGATGATGACAATGGGGACACATGAAACGGGTGACATGTTCTGGACAGCTTTTTTCTATGGTGGGATAAAAACAAGGGTTATTCAACTCTCAAAATCATCAATAAACATATTTAACAAGGGGAGGTCAGGGTAAAAAGGGGAGCCTGGATCTCACTCTCCACCTAGGTGTTTCTTTTCTCTTCTTCTTACATCTGCTGCTGACACCTCTTTATCCTCATCTGGTGGCCTGCTGGGATGCTTGGGCACATATGGTTTCACCCACTTCTGCAGAATTCATTGTAGTCCCATGGGCGTGGATATGCACGTGTACCCATGGCCCCACATCAGCAGTTTGTATGGCTGCCCAATCTTACCACTTTCAGCGTCCAGAACCAGCACAGGTGGATGTTCTTGGAGCCTGTGATTGCCGTGAGGGGAGAAATGTCTGACCACTGGGGGGTTCATATTCTCAAATGAGCAGTTTAGGAAACTGATGGTGAAAGGGCTTTACACAATCTCTCCTGTGGTGTTATCCCTCTGCTGCTCTCCCATTGATGCATCAAGACCCTATTGAGTGACTGGTTGGGGAGTGTGCTCAACTACAGCTTGACCAGAGGGGGACTGGGGGATACCATAGTTATGTTCCACTCCCCAACTTTGCAGGAACTCATTGAGGGTCTTGGAAATATATGGCAGGGCCATTGTCGGTTTTAATTTCTTTAAGGACCCTACCATGGAAAAGGCTTGCAGCAGATGTTTAATTACATGTTCACCTTTCTGTCCTGTGTGGGCAGAGGCACAGATTGCACCAATAAGGGTATCAATGGAGACATGTACATTTTTTTGGCAGCCGAATTTGAGGATATGTGTAATATGTTTGCCACACTTCACAGCTTCCCAGCCCTCTGGAGTTGACTCCAGCACCTAGTGATGACATGGCTGAGTGTTGGCAGTGGGGACATGTGGCCACAATGGCTCAAGCTTGCTCATGCCTCAGTTTGAATCACTTGACCAGGCCAGGCGCATTCTGGTGGAACATCTGATGGCTCAGTTTTGCCTGTTGGAAAATGTCAGGGAGCTTTGATAGCTTGACCGAGGTGGCTGTAAGGGAATCAGCTCACTGATTTCCCTCAGAGATCGGGCCAGACAGATCAGTAGGTGACTTCACATGCATGACAAAGTATGTGTGCTCTTGGTGGGAGACAGCATGGATCAAATTTGAGAGTAACTCGAAAAGAACTTCCTTTGCGATCTCCTTAAGATCTGCGTTCTTGGCTCTGGATACCACCCCTGCGATGTATGCCGAATCAGTGATCAAATTAAATATCTCCAAAAACCTTTGAAAAGCCCTAACTGCTGCAGGAATCCTCAAAATACTTGACATCTGTCTCCCACGGCTGAGTTTGGGGATCCTTCCAGGTCATCACTGACCTGTGAGAAGCCCCAGATGCAGCAGTAAAGACTGTTACAGCCTTGAGTGGTGTTCGGCTCCTTTTCTCTTTCTGAACCAATTGGAATTTAGAAGTGAATAACTTGTGGGCAAGGGTGTGGACGGATATCTGCCTGTTGTAACCTTCCAGAGCAGTTTGGTGTGTCTTGTTGTTTATTAGGACATGCTCAAATATTTCTTTCGTCAGCGTCTCTGGGGATGTCTCATGCCCCAAAAGGTTAACTGGCACATGTATGCATGTGAAGTCATAGCCGGCCAGTTCCCAAAGCCTCGTTCTTGCTTTTCTGACCAGCTGTGCCATCAACTCTTGTGGCCTAGCGATGTTCTTGGACTAATGGTGACTGAGGAAAACCTATTATACTATCAAGAGAGGGTCCCTCTGGTCCCGGTCCCATTGGAAGATAAGCCCATGAAAATGTGGCAGTTTCCCCGACACAATAAATTTGAAAACCAATTCTAAATTACATTGATGGGACTGTCTCTTTTCAAGTGCTTTTTCTACTTTCTGTAATGCAACCTTTGCCTCTGGGGTCAAGGATCTTCGAGAACTCAGCTCCTCTCCCCCCTTCAGTAAGTTGAAGAGGGGGGGCTAGGTCATTGGTGGTGATGTCTAGCCAAGGCCTGACCCAATTTAAAGTCCCACACAGCAAGTGCAGGTCTGCTAAAGTTTTTGGGTTGCTGTTAAAGGCCAGTTTCTGGGGAACAATGGTCCTCACTGTGATTTCCAGGCCTAGATGTTTCCAAGGTAGCATCTTTTGAAATTTCTGCTCCTGCAAAGAGAAACCTGCAGGTGTTAAAACCTCAACCACTTGGTCAAGTGCATCCTATAGAACAGTGTCATTGGGGGTGCACACCAGGACATCATCCATCCATGACCTCCACCATCTTGGCACACACAGGAAACAACAATGACTGGCATATACTAGGCGAGTTTTTCAAGCCTTGAGGAACAAACACCACCTGAGAAGAATCCTGGATACTCAACTCTTGCTGATTCCATCTTACAGCAGTCGAAGAGCAAGTCAGTGCTGTGGCACATTGCAACTGAGTTCATCGTGTCGAGGGAAAATGCAGCTGTCGGCGCTGGGCATGGGAACAAATGAGATGGGTCTTTGTTTCAGAAAGCTCGAGAATCCATTTATTATCCCCAAGAGGAGGGGCGGGACAAAGATGAAAGACCAGGCAAAGGCAGGGTCATGAGATTTTATAGGGTATCACAGGGCTGGAGTTTAGGGTTTGGGTCAAGGGAGGAGTTATTAGTAACACAAGAAGGGTAAGATCAAATTCCTGCCTCTTAGGAGCAGGGGCACTCCACAAGCCAAGACCTGTCTAAATCAGGAGATGAAGTATCAAATGCTCCATTTGTCTATGAGGCAGGAGAAGTACCAAGAGGGGATTTTTTTTCTTGGTTTGAAAATTGCTCAGGAAATGACTGAAAAACATTCAGGTTGGTTGCTCCTGTAAGCTTAGCATACATTTCAGTAGAGAAAATTTTTTGTGGTACAGGCCATTAACCTAAATGATTAGTTCATATGGAACACATGGGCTCCACATCTCATGTTACTTTGCCAAGCCTTGGACAAGATGCTATAAGCGCAATGCATCAGCACACCCTAAAGAGCAAAACTGTCAATTTAAAAATCTAATGTATAATATAAAATATCTTGTATAGGTATATTGAAGAAGCCAACCTTAACAATTTCTTTTTACAGGCATTTATGCGGCTATCTATCAGGCATTTCAGCATTTCACAGCTAGTGAATACAAGATTATGAATACCGTCATCTCAAGCTCTACTTTTGAACTGGAGAAATGTCTGCAGAAAATGTACTGTGGTCTTACACAGTGGTGTATTACACTGATAGTGAAAGAAATAACCTGGAAAGTCAAAATATTGGTTATTTAGTGCCAACTACTACATTCTTCTGAAGGAGAGTGAAAAGGGGAAGAATGTATGAAGTCAGTGGAAATACATATCTGCTGCTTCTTCAAAAAAAATGCCTGGAAAAGACTGAGTGGTTGCTTCTGCTATATAAATTTGTGATAAAAAATACTATATATGCACTAAGCACAAAGAGGTTAATTAGACTAAATAAAACTAACACAGCAATTCTCTGTAACAGTCTGTAAAAGAAGATTACTATTTTGTGCAGAATATATTCTCATGTTGTTAACACGTTAATTTTTCAAACTTAGGTAGTGCCACATCAATTTGGACCATATATAAATTTAACAAATTTTAGTGCCTTGGTACTTCTGAGGTTTTATGAGACTCTATGCAGTCAAGAGTGCAAACTGCCTTTCCCAGTCATAATACTGTCTACATTTATGCCCTCCCTTTCAAAGTACATTTATGGTTCATTTGTGCCTCTCAGAAAACACCCTGCTTCAAGGAATCTCCTCAGCAGAACCTTGAAAGTATTTTTCAAATCAGAAAAATAACTTGGTTTGGGTTTTCTTTAGTGTATGTTTTGTTCTAAATTAAATGTAATTATGTTAAAAATTAAATAAAATATTTTATCAACTTAAGGAATCATTCACAAGAGGTATTCCTTATCAAAATCGTTCTCCACAAAAAAGGTGTTTTCTCCAGTATTTATTTCTTCTGTGGCATACTAAATATATTCAACTGCTCCTGTCTCAGTGAAAAAAAATTAAGAAAGGATCAGTTGCTAGAGTAACTACTGTTTATTTTAAATTGAATGCCTCTGTGTCTCTTGTACCTGTTATTTTGAGTTGGATAAGAAGTCAGGAATGACCTCCTATGAATAACCCAGCATTTTTAAAGATAGCAAAGCAAGTATTTTTAGCAGAACATTTTCTTAGCTTTTTACCACTTAGTATTGCTAAATTTTACTCTGTAACTTCAATGCTAACCAATCTCATGTGAAAGTATTGCAAACTGATTTCTTACATAGTTCTTGGAGGTTTTACGCAGTCTGTTAATTTTGATTAGGTCACCATTCACAATATCTTCTCCTTCATGTTTGTTTTTTGCTGGTTATTACAGTTGTTCATTCTTTTGTTCTTAGCAGATTTCAAATACCTCCCAAATTACTTGGATTATTGTTTATGATGTAGTGGGCTGTGTAGAACCTGTAACCTTAAATAATTTTGACATATTGGAATGACAACCCCAATACCATTGTAAGAAATGATACTCACTTTTAAAAAATGTAAAAGGTTTATTAAAACCTTGTCAAAAGTACAACAGACAACTGAATAGAGAAAATATGACGCCGGGAGCAAAGGATTTTTCCCACCATGTGCTTGTCCACATTTTGGAGGTTTTGCCTTTTTACCCTTTAGCCCTTCCCAAAGTTTGGTCCATTGACTCCTTCTTTGCTGTCCAGTGGTAGAGTCTACTTCCTTAAATCTTGATTGGAGGTCAGCTGTTGCCATAGTAACAAGCTGACCCTGCCAAATAGCTCAAACCCAGGCCACCCCCTGATAATAACGCAAGGAGGAGCAACTATAAGTCCATAAAAATTCTCCTAACATATATACATGATATTTACATTTTAATTGTCAGAGTCAAGTATCACATTACTCATCTATCACAATCCCCTCTTTTCCTTTTCCACAAGTTATTTGGCTCAAACAGTTTAACTCAATGACACATACTAGCATCTGTTGATGTGGGCAAGGACAAAGGGAACCCAAGGGGAAAAAAAAAATCCCTGTTTTTCCTTAGACACCCTTATCCGGAATGAAAAAAAGGACATTACAGAGGTAATGGCTTTTACCCCCATCTACATTGCCTATGGGGTGTACCTTGCCCATAGTAGGCATATCTTAGTGATGACTACAGAGGCCAACTTGGTCTTGCCCTCCAGTCTCTCTTGTATTAAAAGAGAGTTGGGGAATTATAGAGGTAGGGCATGGCCTTTTTGCCCCTACCTTACCATGCCTACAGGGTTGCTACCCACAACAGGGCTATGGAGTCCTCTTGGTAGTAAACAAAGGAGCCAACCTGGTCTTGTCTTCCTTCCTTTGTCTTATTTTCTTAAGGATGCTGCCCCATTACTTTTTATGGTCCCTTGTATACTTCCTCTCAACAGATGCTCGCAATTCTTGCCCATTAAAACAGGGAAACAGTTCTTGAGCTGGCTGGAGGAAACCTGACTCTACTTTTTGGGCATCTTGTTGTTTTTCTTGTTGTCTCAGTCTCTGCTTGAGAGTCAATCTTGTTTCACCTGGCCTGGATGTTATAGTCCATTATTTGGGTTCTTCTACTGGGCCTTTGACTCTGTTGGCATGAGTCCATCCCTGCTCTGCAGTTCACACAGCCGATTTGGTGGTGAGCAGTACCTGAAAGGGACCTTCCCACTAAGGATTTAGAGGCTGATCTCTCCATGACTTGATCATTCCCCAGTCCCCAGGATCAATATTATGGATTCTGAAATCCAGGGTGGTAGTCTGAGGAATTGCCCCTTTTTGTCTTAGCCCATCTAAAGTTTGTGCTATAGACATATTTCTTGGCATTGGCTTCCCCTTCCTCATAGGTGGCAACATTCGGGGTCAAGAAGGGTAACCCAAACACCATTTCATAGGGTGAGACCCCCAGATCTGACTGGGGATGGGTTCTAATTCTTAACAAGGCTAAAGGGAGACATTTTATCCATGACATCTGGGTTTCAGTCATTAGCTTAACTAGAGCTCTTTTAAGAGTTTGATTTATTCTCTCAACCCGACCAGAACTCTGTGGATGTCATGTCCCATTCCCCGGGCTTGAACAACTTTCTGCAATATCTTCAATGTGAAATGAGTTCCCTAGTCTGAATCAATTCTGTTTACCATCCCATATCGGAGAATGATTGATTGTTGGAGAAATAGCTACGTGACAAAAGCCACATAAACATACTCTAAATAACTAACCAAGAATTGGAAAAGTACCGGACCCAGCTAGCAGCTGCAAGGACACTGTGTCCTTAAGCATAGCTGTGGTCCGATAACTAGATGCTGTAATTGAGAGAGAGAGACATGAGAAAAAGGAGATATAAGTCCTAAAGAATGAGGAAGAGCTGATATTGTAGTATAACCAATAGACTGCTTGGCTTACAGAATATGTATGAGCTCATTACTTGTTGTGCATAAATGTCTGAGGCTCTCATGAATAAATGAAGCTTGCTGATTCTCATATTGAGCGTCCCGAGTCTTCCCTCACTGTGACAATTGATTCTGGAAGTGTTTTATTCACAGCACTGGTATTGGCTTTAACAGTGGGTAGTGTCTCTACCCAATGAGTAAAATGATCTACTATCACTAGCAAAAACTTCCACCGTTGTACCTGGGGAAGCTCAGTAAAGTCTATTTGGATGATTTGTAAGGGTCTTAAGGCTAGTTCATACCCTCCCCTGGGTGTTTTCCTCATGGCCTTCTTATTTACTCTTATTTACTGTTCAGTCACCCACTTAGTTATTCCGAAAATTCCTATGCAGCCCCAGTCCCTTAGAAATTGATCACTTAGCACTTGTGTACCCCAAGGTGTTGTCCCATGTATGCCTTCTAGCATTTTCTTGGCAAGGGGGTTATTTAACATTTGCCTCCCATCTGCTAATCTCCACCTGCCTTTGTTATCTTTCTTGGCTCCTATTTTAAGGACTACTTCCTCTTCTGCCCCACTAAACACCAGGACTTCTTGTGTTTCTCTCATGGGGGTTAACATCCATCATTAGTTTTTCTGTCCCCGATTCAGCAGCATTTTTAGCTTCTAAATCAGCTAAATTGTTCCCTCACACTTGAGTTGCCCCTTTTTGATATCCTTTAACATATACTACCGTTACTACTTCTGGTAATTGTAAGGTTTCTAACATGTCTAAAACAAGTTTTTTTGTGAATCAGTCACTTTCCCTTTGAACTTAATAGCCTCTTCTCTTCCCAAATTTTTCTAAAGGTATGCACTACTCCAAAAGCGTATTTTGAATCTATATATATTGTTCTCCTTTTCTGTGCTAATATTTCCAGAGCTCGTTTTAGGGCATATAGCTCACATGCTTGAGCTGACCAGTTGTTCCCTTTCCTGTGGCTACCAACCCTTCATCCACTATAGCATACCCTGATACTCAGAGCCCTTGGATTACCCGTGAAGATCCATCGATTTACAATCATTTTCCTCCTTGGAGTGGTTGATCTCTTAGATCCTCTCTTACTTTAGTTTGATAGTTTATAACTTCTAGGCAATTATGTATTAATTTCTCCCCTAGTTCTCGATATAAAACCTGGGCAGGGTTGAGTTGGTTACTCATGATTAGCTATAAATCATTATCTATTGAGATGGCTTCATACTTGGGAATCAGTGAGCCATTTCTCAGGCTTTTGGCTTACAATAATTCTAACTGAGTGTGGGGCATATATTTTCAATTTTCCCCCAAAGATTAATTTTTTGCTTTCCTCTATGAGTATGGTGGCCACTGCCACCGCCTGAATGAAGGTTGGCCACCCCCAGCTGACAGGACCTAGCAGTTTTGATAAATAGGCCACTGGTTTCCTGGATCCTCCCCAGTCCTGAGCTAGTACTCCATGAGCCTTTTTCTATCTACAAACAGGTAGAAGGGTTTGTCTAAGGTAGAAAGACTCAATGCTGGTCCACAGACTAATTTTTGCTTTAAAGCTTCAAACTTTTGCTCATTGTCTTCTTCCCTCTGAATCTCTTCTTCCACTAACTTTTCATACAAGAATCTGATGGCCTGTCTATATCCTTCAATCCATAGCTTAAAATATCTCAACAAGCCTAGAAACCTTCTAATTTCCCTCTTAGTTTTTGGCCATGGGAGTGAGATTATCCCTGTAATTCTCTCAGGGTTCAGTCATTGACTGCCTTAACAAATCATGTCTTAGTTATTTTACTTCACGCTCTACAAATTGGAGTTTCCCTTTTCATACTCAAAGTCCTTGGTTCCCCAGAAAATTTAACAATGCTATGGCAGATTCCTGAACTTCGTTTTCTTCCCATCCTGAGAGAAGGAAATCATCTATGTAATGGATGAGCTTTATCTCAGGTTTGATGAAGAAGAGTTTAGTACTTCTCCCAGGGCTTGACCGAATAGGTTTGGGGATTCAGAAAACACCTGGGGAAACCTAGTCCACCGAAGCTGTTTCTTCCTTCCGGAATTGGGGTCCTCTCATTCAAAGACAAATCTATCCCTACTTTCCTCTGCAAGTGGACATGCCCAAAAACCATCTTTTAGGTCGATCACACTAAACCACTGGTGTGCTGGGGGGAGATATTACTCAGTAGTGTATAGGGGTTAGGCACTAGTGGGCATCGATTCGCTGTTCTTTTGTTCACTTCTCTTAAATCTTGGGCAAGCCTGTAAGTCCCATCTGACTTCTTTACTGGTCATACAGGTGTATTATGGGGGGACATACATGGTTCTAAGGTTCCTCCTTCAAGGAGGTCCTGGATCACCGGCTGCAGTCCTTGTCTCCCTTCCAGGAGAGATGTACCCAAACTGGATGGTTCGCATTTACTATTTTTAGTAGTATAGACTTCCTGTTCAATTTACCTCAATTTTTTGTTTTACCCACACCATCTCATGAATTTTCTCGTCTTCCTTTTCCCTTAATAGCAGAAGTTTAACCACCATTTTCCCTTCTTCTGGGAGTACTCCAATGTCTAACTGCACCTGTAAATCCCGTCATAATAAATTGCACCCTCCTTCTGGAACTAATAGAACATCCCCAATTCCTATTTCATTTGCCCTTTCAAACTTTACCTCCTTTATAAATGAGACTTTGAATCCTTCCTCTTTTGCATCTACTACTTGCATGGTATCTTGACCCTCTTTGCACTCCATTGGGATTCCACAAACACAAGGCCTTTCAGCCCCTGTGTCTACTAGGAAATAAAATTCTTCCTCTTAGGGACTTATTTTTAAAGTTATCAAGGGCTCCTGATGGTATTCTGTCCCCAAGAGGTAGAGCCCCTGACACCCCTAGTCTTCTACTTCCCCTTTTTGCTCAGTCTCATAGACCATCAGGTCCTTTTCCCTCTGGGGGCAATTCTTTCTGATATGCCCATCTCTTTACAGTAAAAGCAAACTGGTCCTAGATTCCCCTGTCTCCCAAACTATCCTTTTTGTGTCCAGTCCCAGTGGGCTACATCCCCCCTCTGTCCATCTTCTCTCATTCAGGGTCCCCCTCCTTTACATAGGTTGTTCTTTACGTGCTGGTTTCCTTCCCTAATGGCACTTGCCATTACCTTGACTTTCACCTTGGCCTTCTCTTTGTCCCTCTTTACATATACCTTCTGTACCTCCCTTAAAAGATCCTCTAACCTCCTTTTTTGCCAGCCATCTAATTTTTCTTTCTCTGTATATCTGGCTAGGCGTGAGTGACGAAGTTTATCTTTGGTATCTGTGTGGCCACTGTGTCAGGGTCAACCCCTCATTATTGCCTTATAATTTTCCCCAATCTTTCTAAGCACTCTGTTGGAGTTTCTTCCCTCTTTTGCCGCTCATCGAAAGCCTTACGGGCATTTCGATTACAGGTTCTTTGATACTTCTTATAATTAACATTCTGTATTTCTCCATGTCTTGCCCTCACGCCTCGTGCTGTTGTGGTCCCAATTGGGGCACACTATAGGCATTTTCAGATCCCCAGGATGTCCCTGCACATGCTCCCTTTCCCATATCCAGATCCCAGCTGCCTGGATCATCTGTCTTTCCTCTGGTGTGAGCAAATGGTCATTACTGATTGCATTTCTTCCCATGTATAAATACTGGGCCCCCGAAACGAGTCTAACTGCTCTGCTAATCCAATGGAGTCCAATAGTCCTTTTTAATTCCTTTTTAAACATTCTTGTGTCAGAGGAACTGAGAGGTACAGTTACAAATCCAATTCCTCCCTCCACCCCACCCTTCCGCAGGGGGTATAATTCTGATGCTTAGTTCCCATCCTCTGATCTGCTTTTCTCTCATTGGGCTACCCTGTTTCTGGTGTTTTGGCTAGGCCCATCAGGGGGTAGAGGAGGTGCAGTTGGAGCTACTAGAGGTGTGGGGGGGTAAGTGGCCTAATGGGTCCCATTCTTTATGCTCTGTTACCTTAGATATGCTCACCTTTGAGGGTCTAGTTTCCCCTTCCCAGCAAGCAGCATAGTCACCCTCTTCCTGACTGAATGGTTTCTTAGCTCTTATACACATGTTTAATGCCTGGCATATCCATCCTTCGTCAGATCCATATCTCAGCCAGTATACACTGATTTCCCCTCTGGCCCTTGATTTCCCTTCTGGCCCATTCTACCACGCAGTACTGAAACATTTTAAGCTTGTCCTTATCTCTGGTGTTTGGGTCATATTTCTATGGGGCTAGTTTCCTTCCCAGTGTGCTGTCTGGGGGTATGCCCATTGGAATCTCCTCAATCTCTGCTTCTTCCCTTGTGGATTCACTACTCACCCACAATCCCATGCTGACCAGCAGATCACAGGTCTTCCCCTGACAGATTCCACCTTTCCAACCACAGGCCCTCCTGACAGAGCCTGCCTCCCCCAGTCAGACAATTACAAACTCTCCCAGCCAGGTCCACCTCTGTAAGAAGGGAGAGGGAAAAGAGGAGAAGAAAGAAACCAGGAAAGGAGGAAAGGGAGGAGAGGAAAGAGAGAAAGAAAAGGAAAAAAAGAAAAAAAACCCCTTTATCTCTTTTCTGAAAAACATGATACAAGGGGTTTCTGTCCTGCAGTTGCACTCTACTCAGCTCAGCTTCAGTGGCTCAGCCCAGCCTGATTTGACTTGGTGGCCATGGGTGCGCCCCCTGGCCTGCTGCGACTTGTCTCAGTGGCTGGCCTGCCCCAATTCCCCTCAGCTCGGAGACTCTGCCCTGCTGTGGCTCAGTTCCGTGGCCAGTCCACCCTGACCCCTTTTGACCTGGGGGTGTGTGAACAGCCCAGTCTCAGCTAGCTCTGGAAATTACAGTGCTGGCTCCGCCCAAAAGCCGCTCCCGCTCTGAGAGGTGTGGGAGCTGACCAGCTCCTCCGCGTGAACCTCCCACATTATGTAGAGTGGTACACCTACTCCCGGGTGACCCCTCAACTGCAATTCCAATTCCACGCTCCCCAGCCTGGTCTCTGCTGGATCTGGAAATTACAGAGCTGGCTGGTCAGAAGCCACCCCTGCTGTCCAGTCCCCATAAATTCTTCAATCTCATGCATCCTGCTGGTCCCGGATCTCTGTCATGGGCCCCCCTGCCTTTTTCATCCATGCGTCCCTCCGTCCTTTCAACTGTCCATTATCCTGAAGCTTCAACTGACCAGGATGGACCCATATTTATTATGGATGTGAATGTCACGTTCATATATTGGAATTACAGAAATGTGATCTGGACACAAAAGAGTTATGAGGATGGTACTCACCCCCCTTCCCTTCTTTTCTTTATCCAGTCTCCTGGTGTCTTGGGCTTTCAACTTGTGACCACCAGTAGTCCTGGGAGAGTCTAATAGATTCCACCAGATACGTGGTAGGGCGCGCCTCTTTTAAAAACTCCTAGTACTACCTAGGCGAAGTGTAAATCCTGGATGACTCTCTACTGTGAGAAATGATGCTCACTTTTAAAAAATTTAAAAGGTTTATTAAAACCTTATAAAAATTACAACAGATGACTGAATAGAGAAAATATTATAGCGCTGGGAGCAAAGGATTTTTCCCACCATGTGCTTGTCCACACAATGGAGGTTTTGCCTTTTAACCCTTTAGCCCCTCCCAAAGTTCTGTCCATTGCCTCCTTCTTTACTGTCCAGTGGTGGAGTTTACTTCCTTAAATCTTGATTGGAGGTCAGATGTTGCCATAGTAACAAGCTGACCCTGCCAAATAGCTCAAACCCAGGCCACCCCCTGATAACAATGCAAGGGGGGGTAAAACATAATTAAATTTATAAAACTTTTCCTAACATATATACATGATATTTGCCCTTTAGTTGTGAGAATCAACCATTACTCATCTATAACACCATCAAGAAATTCTAATGACCATTCTAGGAACAGAAACCCTGGAGTTGCAAAATCTTAATGCAAGATATATTGGTCACACTTTGATTCACTAGTGAAACTGAAAAATAGTACAGTAATAAATAAAGGATATGTTTAAATTTATTAGAGCAGAATAAGGATGCTTTTAAAACTCCTCCTTTAAATTAAGAAATTTAATTTTGTCAAAACAAAAATAATACGAAAATAAAAATATTAATAAATATGAGATTGGAAAACATCAAGTATCATATGAAAGGCAGGGGCTTTCTTTGAACCCTTTATATTTGATTAACCTGTCAAAACACCCAGGGAAGATGAGCCTGTTGCACCCAACCATCCTCTAAGTGCCCCATTATGGGGACTTGTTAAAGGTGAGGGTTCTTCTTTTTTTTTCCTTTCTCCCAGGGAACTTTTTTCCATTTATTGCTAAGAAATTATAATGACTGATATTTAAGAGAATGAAAGATGTAGCCAAGGGGAAGGGGAGGAGTGCAGATATCTGCACTCTGGTAACAGGAATTTTCTCTTGAGAAGGGCAGAGATACCACAAGATTTTGGCTGGGGAGTGAGAGGCTGGGCTCAGGTCCTTGGTCTCTTTTGCTCTCAGGATTGGAGGGGAGACAGGCTATGGTCGCTGTAGGAAGAATTCACCACCACTGTGGAGTTATGCCTCCTTCTATTTTCCCCTACTGTGAGTGACTCTGCTCATATGAGTGGCTATTGCACTGGGATCTTAATAGCACCCTACCTCACAGCAAAGGACCCTCAACATCTACTTTGGTGCCTTGGGGAACTCTGGGAACCCTGACATCTGAGCCCCTCCAAGGTAGCCTCTCCTGGCTGCATTTGAGAGGGTGGTTGCTGCTGCCCATGCCCCCTGTTTTACTGCCATTTCTTTGGGTTTTTCTCTATGCTGTAACCCAGCACCCCATGCCCACCAGAACACCCTGCAGCTCCTGCTACAGATGCAGAGTTTCTGCATTATTTTTGTTTTCTAGCTTTTTATTTCCTACCCTGAGTGTGCCCGCCTCTGCCATACAATACACTGCTCTGAGGTCCCTGCCACAACCTGTTTTGCCATGTGGAGGGGCACCATGACTGACTGCTCCCTGTGAGTTTGTAAATGAAGCCCCTTTTGTCTCCCACCAGCATGCCCTCCATTACCCAGGTGCAGAGAAGGAGTTGAGCTCACACCACAGCACTCCCTGCAGCTGCAGGGCAATCATCGCACCTACCCTGCTGCGAGGCAACAGTGCCCCTGTCAGCTGTGTCCGTAGCTACACCAAAAGGGGAAAGTGCCTGCAGATGAGAGAAGGCTGTTACTGTGTTACTGTTTGTCTGTTGTTTTGTCTGGTTTTGCTGCCATTGTTGTTGTTTTTATGCCTTGTTACTCATATACATAATACTAGAGAACTGTAATTCCTTTTCCCATATCTTTGCTGAAAAGCCCTGTAATTTTGGAGCTATAATAATTTGGAGGGAAGAGGGTCACCTTTTCTACTCCAAGGGAGGTTACCACCTTCCTTGGCAGACACCTGTATTTCAAACTGAGACAAGACCCACTGAGCAGCTCACAGAGATTTGACTGGCATATTCAGGGTCACACGTGGACAGTGTCGCCACTCTTAACGGGGATATTACCAATTTTTTCAAATATGTAATGTGCTGCCAGCCACTGCTAGTGTCCTTGAAGGACTCATGCTCAACAGTTTACAGAATAATGCACTTTATTAACAAATACAGTGATAATAGAAGACTGTGACAGCTTAAAAATCACAGATTGCCTGGTAGTTGGTAGTATACTGACTGCAAGAATGAGTTGGAAGTAAAATACAGGCAAAGTCTAATCACCAATGAAAGCTGGCTTGAGATAATCACTCATCACATATAGAATATGGTTCTTACCAACAGGCATCCCTGTGGGGAAGAAGGCAGGCTTAGTCCATTCATGGATTCCAGAAGTTGCAATGGTGAGAGGACCAATTTGATTTTTATTTATGCCTCAATACATGCTTTACATGAGGTAAAAGATGCCTATAAAGACTGTGTATGTCATGGCAACCCTGACCCTGGAGACGCTTTGCCTGGCAGCCAATCAGGGAAGAGAAAGTTTCCATGATTGGACTCTGAGCGACCCCGCCCCACTTGCTGGGAAAATGCCTTGGATGCCCACCAAAAATGCCTGCGAAGTTGGGCTGTGGGAGGAGCCTACAATGTAAGCCATTTTTTCTTTGGGTACCTTGGAGGGAATGGGAGGCTCACCTGTAAGTTCTGCTTAGAACCCCTTCCCCCCTTGCCTTTTCCTCTCTGTGGTCCTGCTTCCCTGCTTCACTGTTTTTGTGAATCAGCTCATGGCCACTACGACCTGATGCTCCCCTTCCTCCCCAATGGAGTGGGCGCCGCTGCAGCCAGCCACTGCTGTTGTGCTTCCCTGGCACAGCCACCACTACCGCTGCCTGCATCCAGCTGAGTCTGCAGCCATAGTCATTGTCCACAGCACAAGCCCACTGGCACCCAACTGCAACCTCTGCCTCCACTGTATTTCCTGCACTGCAGCTGCAGCTACTGCAGCCTGCACTCAGCTGTGCCCTGATCCTGGTAACCTGCAGCTGCTCCAGGTCTGTGCCCATGGCCATGACAGCCTGTTCTCAGCCAACAGAGAGAACATGCAGCCTGCTGCTGTTTGGAAATCATGCCCAGACCACCATGGGAGCTGTGCAAACGCACCGCCGTTCAAAGCACACACACTCCGCCTCTACACTGATGCCACAAAGAGCCAGGGTTCTTGTGGTAATGCTGTCCCTGCTTTCTTTCTCCTTCTCTCTTTTTCCCTCTCTGTTCCTTTTTCTATCCCCCTTTAGTAAAAACACCTACCCTTTTTTATCAATAAATAGTTCTCAGATATATTAGTCCTGCATTTGCGCTTTATTTTCATCCAAGAAATCTCTCAGAAAGAATCCTCTCTCAGTTCCCTTTTTATGGTGGAACAGCACAGATGGCATCTTCTCCGACCTCTCTTCCTGCTTACACTATATTTATATTATTTGCTTCTAGGAAGGAAAAAGGTAAAGTAGCAGTTGATGTAATTTCACATTTGGATGGTGTTTGAGGGAATTTAGTCATTAGCATATGTAAGAGCATGAAAAGTAATGTGTATTTTTGAGTTAATGAAGCAAAATTCAGGTTTTGATTGCCATCTGGATCATTCCTTTGGTTTAGTTCCTGCCAGATGGAGTGTTTCTGATAGAGAAAAACCACACTACTACTGTGTTGCTCCATCCTTTGCTTCATATCTACACTGATTTCTACAGACCGCAGCACCTTTATGCATTGCATCCTTTGTTTCATTTCTCCCTTAGAGAGACTTTAGAGCAGTGTTCCTGCTCTTAAGGTATGCAGACAGTTTGTCCCTGGTGAACTGTAGCCAAAGCATGCACCCCTGCCAAAGTCAACCCACCACAATTTTCAAGCCCTAATCTTCTTATTGCAAGAAATAAAAGAAGTGATAGAAGTAAAAAGATATTTGGAGAAAAAATTAAATTTAAAAAAAAATTAAGACGTGTTTTCTAAATATGAATATGTACTTGTTGCAAATATACTTACATCTTAATGAAATGGACTGTAAGGACATGGCTGTATGTGACTGGTAGAAGAAATGCAAGTGAAACGCATTTTCATAAATATACATATATAAATATATATATAATGTATTCTTTTGATTACTTCAATAGTGTAAATAATACATTGTATTTTATTTTCAAGTCAATTCAACAAATTTCAAGTTAAACAGAGAAAGAATGTATGTGGACATTTAATACAGAACATGTACATTAAATCAACAGTCTTATTGACTTCATTTATAAAAATGCATGACATCCTCAGTATTGCTGAGCCAAGTTTTCTAACACCTTTTAATAACCTACACTAACAATATCATGTTTCCTTCCAAAAAAATTTAATGACTGTGCATTTAAGAATATTATTATATTAAAGTCTGTGCACAGAACCATTATACAGAAAACTCAAGAAAAATCAGATATTTTCTCAGTCTAAGCAATTAAACCACTGTCAGCAAGGGCAAAATCCTAACTGCTAAAGCTGAAGAGAGAATAAACAGTCAGAACATGATGCAGAGCTGTTTATCCTGTTACCTTAAGCTTCCCTGCTACGATAGATCCATTTCTTTTCATGTGTTGTGGTAGATAGTGACAGACTCAGATCTTACAAATTAATCTATTTGAAATTGTTAAAAACAGGTTCACTCTCCTGTGAAAATTTAAAAAGTTTAATAAAGGACATTGGAGACAAAGACAATACAGCAGAGATTATTACAGCCCAGTGCAACTTAGCACTCAGCCAAGAGTACACTGTTATCTTTGGAGATAGCCCTGAAATACCTTTTTCCTTACATCAGCCTGTTGCATATTCAGAGCCTTATGCATAGTACATTTTTTCCCCAAATTAGTTTACATGTTCCAAGAATTGTTTATCATATCTCCTCCTTGGATCTGCCTTTTTAGAGCATGCTTATTCCTTGGTTAGGGTTTTAGTCAATTCTTACCAGTTTTTGGGCCTTGGTCCACACTGTCTTCAGACAATGAGTGCTGATAGTTGGCATATCTGTAGCAGGTGTCCTCATCCTATGTTCATGGGATGTTATCCCATCCAAGCAGGCATTTTAACACAAGCATAGCTATTTCACTACTATTTCTAAGCTTAATTAACAGCAGAAGTAAAAACTATATCTTTATGACAAAGTTACTTTAACACTACACAAATAAATCCATCTTAATATTTGCGAAAAGCCAATATTATAATATGCATTTATAACAAAATACAGCTGAGCAAAACCACAAAAATATTAATGAATATTCATTGAGAACATTAATGGCAATTTGACTAGTTTTTATGATCCTTCCTAGCCCATTTCAAAGTATCCTTGAGAACTTTACATGTAGTGTCAAGAAAACATGTTAAAGTCATAAGAGCTCTTACAGCTTACAAGGACAAAAGTCATACCAATTAAGTTTGCCTCAAGGTATATGTAATGCTTTAATGTTGGCTGGGTGCCAGGCACCCACTAAAGCTATGCTATCACTCCCTGCCACAACTGGACTTGGTCCAGGAGTTCAGATGAAAACAGGGTGAAACCACTCATCAATTCCCATAACGATTAAAATAAACTCACTTGAGGAAATTAATGAAATTTTTACCAATAAAAATCAGAGCAAGATTAAGAGAAGTAAACAATTCTTAAAAACACCTTCTCGCCACCCTTTCTTCCTTCCTGGGTTCTACCACTTTTCCCCCAGCAGCTCAGGGAGAGAAGAAGTGGAAGTTATGGTCAGCTCATCACATGTTTTTGCTGCTGCATAGGTAGAGGAGTCCTGCCCCTGCTCAAGCATGGGGTCCCTTCCAGAGGAGACAGTTCTCCACAAACTACAGTTCTTCATTAACTGCTCTAATATGGGTCTCTTTCCATAGAGTGCAGTCTTTCAGGCACAGCCTGCTCCAGCATGGGTTCCTCTATCCATAGGTCTGCAGATCTCTGCCAGGAGCCCGTTTCAGCACAGGCTTCCAAGTTCACAGACTCCTCTCAGACATCCACCTAGTCTGGCATGGGGCTTCTCCAAAGGCTGCAGGTGGATCTCTGCATCCCCATGGATCTCCATGGGCTGCAGAGGAATCTCATCTCTGGCACCTGGAGCACCTCTTCCCCCTCCTTTTCACTGACCTGGGTCTGCAGAGTTGGTCCTCTTACATGTTCTTACTCTACTCTTCTCTGGATGCAATTAGATGTGTGCAATAGCTTTTTGTCCTTCTCAAGAGGAACCTCTGTGTATTTTCACAGAGATGTTACAATCAATCCTGATTGTCTCAGCCTTTGCCAGCAGCAGGTCTGTCCTGGAGCTGGCTGGCATTGGCTCTGTCATATTAAAGGGGAAGTTTCTAGCAGCTTCTCACAGAAATCACCCCTGCAGTCCCCTCTTCCCAATACCAAAAACTGGCCACACAAACCCAATACAGTATGCAATACTTTTTTCTTAGGCAACCTTATTCACTTTGGAGAAACAGAAAAATTCCAGATACACAGGACAAAAACCAGCTTACTGTTTCCCAAATATATTAATAAGTTTTAAAAAAAAGTCTGGTCTCTTTCTTTATTTGTTCCTATAAGACTTGCAGTTTGATACTTGAACTTTAGGTGATATGTTAATAACATTATTAATTTATGAACCACATTTGGACCATATGCTGGTTCTCCATTCTCCTTGTAATCGCACTGACTTAGCATGTTTGCCAATTTCCCATAGACGAACAATTTTCCTCACAAGTGGATTTAGGTGTTTTCCTCTCTGTTTCAGGTGATTATCAATTCACTAGAGTCAGACACTTGCAATATGTTGCACATAACCATCTGTTTCAAGCAGGAAATAAACTATTAGGCTAACGAGTAAGAAAGGCTGAAGATAAATAAAAGGCCAATACCAAGATTTCAGTGGCAGGTGTCTCAATCTGCAGCTGCACCTGCAAACTGCCGTGTAGAATTAAACAAAAATCAGATCAATCCTTCCTTTCAGCCCCTCAAAGAAATAAAGCAGGTACAGTCTGCTGCTCACAACTCATCAGATAATACTTCTGCATTGACATATTCCTCTGGTTTCAAAACAGAAACATCCTCAGATAAATGTGTTTAATTATTGAGAATTTCAGATAATGTATTGATAGTGGTATTGAGGAATTGCTTAAATTCATTGGAGTTAAGAAGTATCAAAATTTATTATCAAGACAAAATCTTTCAGGATAGACAATGGGATAAAAATAATTTTTAAGGTGCAATGTAGATTTTGCAGTAGCTGAAGTTTCCAAAATTTAGGCAATGCCATGCTTATCTCCTAATAGAAATTAGGAGGTGTAGAATCTAGGTGTCTAGAGTTGATTTCAGCAGAGAGGAAAGCTACCAAGAACCAGCTTGTGAGCACTGTTGAGAGCTCTCATGGCCTGACAGAAGGCTCACACAGTATGCATCTGTATGCAAACTTTGACATAAATGCTGACTTAGAAATGCCATGAAATACGACAGATATTTTTGAGAGAGAAATGGAGCTAGAAAAAAGTTTCAAAGGATTGCCTTCCAAATAAGACAAGATATTTTGGAGAAATTTGACTATGAAAGATGCATTGTAGTAGGACCCATGAGGGGTAGTTTTAGATTATTGGATTTAAGGCATCTACAGCATGATATGGCAAAAAGTTGATAGGCCAAGAAATGCTTATAGTGTATTGGAATTAGAAAATAGCCATCTTCTCATTGTGATGGTGTGAATTATAACATCTCTATTGTCTCACTCTTCTCATGAGACTGAACATGGAATAAAAGTTTTTAAATCACCCCTCAGTTGCCCCATCTCTGGGTCAGGAAAAGGGTATTGTCTGACAGAACACCAGTGACACCGAGATGTTAGAACCATCAAGTGTTCCTATTCCACTTCTAAATAAAGGCTCTTTGACTGTGTAGACAAGACCCAGAAACAATAATGTAGGATTTTGCTAGTATTTAACTAATGAAAAATGCTCAAATATTTCACTACAAATTTTGAGTTCCCACTGTGTTTTCTGATCCTTAGTGACATAAACCACCCAATCAGACTACACAAAATACCAGATGATTTCTATAATTTGTGTAGTGAAAAAAGTAAATGTTTTTAATGAACCTGAAGGTCAAAATCATTCATTAAATAACTGTGAGTCTTTTCAATAAAAGCACAATCAAATATTTTTCAGGTCATCAAACAATCCATTAAATAGAAAATAATACATTTTCACAAATTACAGAATGAGTCATGAAAGGCCACTCCTGTGAAATGATTCAAGTCTGTGGAAAGATATTAGAGAATTGCTAATATGATTTAGCAGTGGATGTAGCTTTTAGTGCCCTACTAGGTGGATAGCTAAAGCATTTCTCGTTAGTCCTGGTTTTATGCCACTTCAATCACCAGCTTCAATACAGTTTATTGTTTTGTCTACATATATGAGAAGTGCAAGTTCAGGTGCAAGAAAGACCTTCAAGATAAGCTGAATGCATGCTCCTTAGATGCTTTTGCATTGTAAACATTCAGAAATGTTCTCATACCTGAACTTCTCTGTATTAGTTCAGTACTGAGGAATTTGGGATAGAGTCTAAGTAAAGAAAAGCAACTATGAAAGGAAAGACAATAAAAGAAAAAAATAACATAAAAGTGCTGAAATCAAGACATTTCATCAAAAACATTAAAAGTAATAATAAAATAATAAAAATAATAAAATAAATGAAATAAAATAAAAAATAATATAATAATAATAAAAAACTACATCACCTTTGAGCAACAACAAAACAAGTAATAAGGGTAGAGTGTAAGAACTGCATCACTGTTGAACAACAGTTTGTTTCAGCTGCATGTGGTGGAGAGGGCCAAGGCCTCTCTGAGGGGTCAGACTCGCTTCATGCGTAAGTTCAAGGTTTGGACTACCAGCGAAAATGCTCTTTCAGCTACTGAAATTCGTAGTTCAGGAATGGTTCAGCAGGAATGAGCTAAATAAAGGCCGGAAAGCTCAAAAATTAGTTTCTTAAACTTACCATACGAAATACAAAGCAGCGTTTTGTGTCTCAAACTTCACTTTTCCTATCCCAGTCCAGTTCTACAAATTTTTTTTCTTCTAAATGGATCTGTTCTTTTCTAAAAAAGGATTTACACATCAGGATTTGATCTGCAGCCTTCTCAATGTACTTCTCTCAGTGTACTCTGGTTTTCTAGACCATGTGATGAGTAGGTCTTTTAAATTAGCTTCTGTGTGGTTGTCCTGACCAAATCCTGCTACCACCCACTCCAGATAGGCATTGGGGACAAGCCTTTCTGACAGTGACAGTTCTGCAAGTCAGAAAGGCAGAGATATAAACTGACTAGGAACTTAAGGTCTAAGTATAATTTGGATGTTCTCCAGGTTAGGGAGACTGGAAGATAGAGTAAAATCAACAGTAAAAGTCTGCTGTGAAATCTCTTTTTCTAGTATGGTGATGGAATCATTCCGTATTTCTAAAATTAGGCCATCAAAATTCAGCTTCAGTTAATCAGCTTCCAAATCTGGTGCTAGCTCTTTCTCCAGATTTTTACACTATTTTTTGCCATTTCACTTACACAAATCTGTGCTTTTCCTTCTCTCTCTTTTTAAATTTATTTCTTAAATTTAATTTAAAAAAATTAACGTGTTGCTTGCTTCACTGTGTCTTTGGGAAACAATTAAATATGTATTAAAATTTTAATAGAAGGAAAGATAAAAGAATTAATGTTATACTGATTGTTTTGGTAGACCTGTCATGGTTTGACACTGGCGCAATGCCAGTGCCTCCATGAAAATACATTCTCCTTGGTGTCTGCTGCAAGATGTGACCAGAAATAGAACAAAGCAGGCTCTAACTTAGGAATAAAGAAGAGATAACTTTATTAACTTACAACTATATGTAAAAAGAAACACACAGAAAGAATGAAAACCTTCCAAAAACATTTCTTCCTCCTCCCCCAACGAATTTCTAATACATCCATCCCTCAGATCACTAACTCTCAGTCCATCATCACCCTTTAGATAATCCATTCTCAGTTCATCAAGGGGTGAGGAGTCCCTCTTGTGCTATAGGCTTCTCCTGGAAACATAGTTGAGACTTCTTGTGTTTCCTGTCACACGTGGCACGTCCCAGAGATCATTGCTATCGTGACATCTTCCTTCCGTGCTCAGTGCTCTCACCACTGCGCATGGACTAGAGCTGTTTCTAGGGTTTTCCTTTTAAGGGTGCTTTGTCCAGTTCCAAAAAAGAGCACAGTCTTTCACTTTCGGGACACCCATCCCCCCCAGATTTCACCTCCTGGGGTGGAGGGGTCTCAAAAACAG
>JAWWMS010000294.1:0-28609 GCA_035048045.1 Chlorospingus semifuscus
AAAAAAAAAAAAAAAAAAAAAAAAAAAAAAAAAAAAAAAAAAAAAAAAAAAAAAAAAAAAAAAAAAAAAAAAAAGAGTTGAACGCAAAAATTACCCAGCAGCAAGGACAGATTTTTCCTGCAATTTACTCACTCTGCCATAAAGAGAATGTTAGATGGAGCCTGTGTTAAATGAAGCCTGATGGGGCTGAGGGTGTTTAATGTCTGTCTACTACCTTTCAAGTTTTTCATATGGATGAAAAAACACAGTAACTCAGTCAGTTCACATCATCCCACTTCCTGTTCTCACCTCAGGATAGCCACTCTTTCTTATTTATACTTGTGTCAAGTGTTATTCCACCCCAGGTACAGAACCTAGCATTTGGGCTTTTTAAATTTAAGCCCATTAATCATTGCCCAATGCTCTAAGCTATCCAGATCCCTCTGCAAGGCATCTTGTCCCACAAAAGAGTTAGCAGCACATTCCAGTTTGTAATCATCATCAAATTTGGTAATAATGCATTCAATTCCTACATTCAGATCGCTGAGAAATAAATTGAACAAAACTGGCCGTACAATGGAGCCCCAAGGAACACCACTGGTGACCACTCACCAGCCAGATGTAGCTCTTTCATTGCAAAATTTTGAGATCTGTCCTTTGGCCAGTTCTTCAACCAGTGCACCATGAACCCACTCATTCCATGATTGGACCACGTGTCCTGAAGGATGCTGGGAAGGACAATATCAAAAGTCTTTCTAAAATCCAGAAAAAATACATCCACCACCTTCCCCTCATCCACTATGGATGTGACATCATTAAAGGACAGCCAACAGGACTTTCCCTTTGTGAACCCATGTTGTCTATATCTGATAATCATTCTTTAAGTGTCTTTCAACAGCAAGCAGCATGATTTTCTCCAAAATATTTCCATGTTCTAAGGCTGAACTAACACATCTGTAGTTTCCTGGGTCTTCCTTCGAAGTCTCATAAACTGGGATACACTGACCAGTTCCTGTAAGTGAGGACCCTTGCTAGATGATTGAGAAGGATTCTGCCATAACATCCGCTAGCTCCTTTAGCAGTCTGGGATGAATTTCATCAGGCACCATGGATATACAAACATTCAGCTGATACAGTTAGTCCCTTACAATTTCAGTGTCCACAAATGGAAAGTCACTGTTCCCATACTCAGGGTCTGTTGAATGTGTTTTAAAAAGAGTTTGTTTTCCTTTGTAGAGAAGAAAATCTACCTCCCACCTAACCTCACAATGAGCCCTGTCTGAGCTGTCATCCTGTTTGTGCTGAGCAGTCTGACAGCTGCGTGGATCGTCCCTCAGCCACACCAAAACATCTGGGGGACCCTGGCACAGATGCTCCAACAGGAAAATATATGCCTGTCCACTGCAGCAGCAAAAGACCCCATGTCTACCTGCCTGGCAGGGATTCCGCTGCAAGCTGGAGAGTTTACAGACAAGTTCTATTCCTGACCCAAGCCCCAAATCGCATCACACACAACCACACTACATCTGCCAGCAGCGGGCTGTAATGATTAGGAACCCCACAGAGGAGTGGCTGCCAAAGTTACCCAGAGCGGCTCAGGAGCCCCAAGAGTTACAGCTGTTGGGTTCCTCTCCTGCAGCATACTGTGTACACTTTGTTTTTATCCCACTTTCCAACACCAAACCTTCTAACAACATCATACAGTATCGAGAGGAATTCACTGCCAGAAGGTGGTGTAAGGTTTTAAGCCGTGTCACTGCAGATAATCCACATCATTCACATCCCAAAAACCTCCCTAAAGGCTTGTTTTTAATTTGTGGGGACCAGGCATGGGCAGGATTCTGCACTTCTCAACTTTTAGGAGGGCCATGTACCGTTGGGCGGTTGTCCCTGTTGACACTCAACCGAACTATGACTGGCGAATGGACTTGAAAGAACAATTCAGTCAGCAATATTCATAAGAGAAGCGTTGACAATTTGGACCCAAATTGTGATGCAGAAATTTTCCACTGGGCCATGTCAAAAAGAGTTGCTGTATCCCTGTTTCTTCCATGGGTTGCCGCAGCCAAAGCTCTAGGTGAATTCAGCCACCTAGAGTGCTGGGTAGTCAAACAGGCAAACTTGACATCCATGGCCATCAGCTCCCTCCTAGAGGACGAGATTACCAGGCAGGCCACACTCCAAAATCATACGGCCATAGATTTCCTCCTGCTGTTGCATGGACACGAGTGCCAGGAATTTGAAGGACTGTGCTGTTTGAACCTAGCATCAAAAGCACCCAACATCCTCGCAGCTCTCCAAGAAGTGAAAAGCGTGATCGGACAAGTCAAGCAAGAATCCGAGGACTGGTTCAGTGGACTGTTCAGGGACTGGGGACTCTCAGCATGGTGGACTTCCATAATTAGGACAATTTTGTTTTTTTTTATTGTTCTTTTTCTAGTCACATTAGCATTCAGAATTCTACGTTGCATACTTTTAAAAGCTATCAATGGTTTAGTCTCCACTACCTCAGAAATCAACCACACAGAGTTTGTGGACCCAAAGCAAACTGACAGGCCTGCAAATCCTGAGTGTTGGACGAATTCATAATCTGTAGAAGAAATAGTCCAACACTTTTTCCTTTGATTTTTTTTAACAGAAAAGGGGGGGGTGTTGTATTGCACTAAACAGTTTATTTAGTTGTTGTTTTGCACTGGGTGATTAGAGTTTTTGCACTGAATGGTCCTTATATTGCACTGAATAGTTGATGTTATATCACAAAGTTTGTTCTTCCCCCATCACATGGTCTTTCCCTCACCCACCCCAGTACCTTCCAGTGGTCTCTTCCTGGGTTACCCCTCCCCTTGCCACTCCTCACTGGTATTCCATTGGCTGTGGACCTCTTCCTCCGCCCCCCACTTCCCCCAGGCATAAAGGTCCCCTGCGATGAGGGAACCCCCTTTATCCATGCAGGTCTTCCTCTCTGAAGGTTCTCAAGACAATAAACAGAGGACATCCATTCCCATGTGGAGAAGAGCACTTCCAATCTTTTGCTTTCGTCTATGTAAGATCGTGTGGGCTAGGGTCTTTAGCTAGCCGAAGTGGACTCCAAACAGTCCATCCGAGACACAGTTTTACAAGGGTTCTCCAGCTCAGGGAAGTGGGAAGCCAAAGGTCTCCCAGTATTTTTAGACTGAAGCAAGAAAAGCATTTAATTCCTCTGCTTCTTCTTCATCCTTATTACTCAGGTGACCATCTTCAATGAGTATTGGCCCAGTATTTTTCCTAGATCTCTTGCTGATAGCATTCTTAAAAAACACTTTATTGCTCTCTGACGCTACACTGGCCATTTTCACCTATAACTGAACTTTGATCTTAGATGTCTTCTTCCTGCATGGAATAAGCCACAACTCTATAATCTTCTTGCAAAGCCTGACCTTGCTTCCAGAAATTGTACAATTTCGTTTTCTTTCTGAGCTCTACAGGGAGTTTAGCTATACTGTTCTTCTGCATTGCTTTTTTGACAAAACATTACTTTTAAAAGGTGGCAAAGTTTTCATACGACATTGTGACTCATTGTATGTGAATTATTACAGAACCCAGGCCACCAATAAGCTCCCTGGTTCAAGGTGTTCCTATGATGCATGGCACAGATGTCAGAAGTAGGTTTGAAATCCTGTTTAGAAAGGCTGTGCTGCTTTTAAAAAGATTCTCAGAAATTGTGAAGCCATGCATTAGAAACAACACTCAAGATATTGCAAAAAAAAAACATTTGGACATGTTTTCAAAGTTGTCAGCCTTGGAAATACCTTGAAATCAGGAGAGCTAGGTGTTGCTTATATTCAAAGAAAAAACCTTAAAAGAAAGAGAGCTGTGTCATGTCCCCAGATGAAATGTCTACTCCAACCCTTTAAAAGAAAAAGAAATGTTGGGCACCACAAAGCAGTCTGACCAGGACAAGAAGAAAAATAAAAACACATCAGGTCAAACAGCACAAAAGAGACAGGAAACCAGAGCAAGAGATCACTTTCTACCTGTAGAAACAGAAATACATTTTTAAAGGATGGTTTTGCTTCATGGCTTCTCAGAAGAATGTACCAAATACAAGCTGGATTTGTTTGGAGCATCTCCAACACAGACCAGCATTGAGAAAACCCTGTTTGTTGAGATGCCTGCACTTTCCACTAGAGTACTGTCTGCAGTTCTGGGAGTGGTGAAGAAGGTGGGAATGGGGAGGAATACATAAATAGGAACAATACTATGCAAGACTGTAAAGACTGAAAGGTCCAGCTTCAGATTTGGTGAGGGCGTGGGTCTCATTAATTACCTGCTGACCCTGGATAGATGAGCCAGATGGATATTATGATGGGGGATCTACTGATAATCCAGAACAACTGCTATGCTATCATACCTTCATTGAGTTGCTTCTCAACTACAGCCGTGATATGTTGCCCACACACTTATCTCTGGGGCTGTTCTAAAAAGACCCAGTCAGAAAGTAGAAAGAAGATGTGCTGAATGGTTTGGGTAATGAGGGTGATGCCTAAAGGGGCTACCTGGAACAGAGGCTAGACATAGTTGAAGGAATAAAATAGGTATTTATTAAAAGGCCTTCAAAGGATACACCTTGGGCAGCACAAGAGCTCGGCCATGGCTACACCCAAGATGTACCCAAGATGGACAAGCAGTCATGAGTTTTCACACTTTTGTAAGTTTTGGTCCATTTACATATTGGGGTCAGTCACCCAATTACAGCTTCAGGTCATGAAGTCCCATCCTCACAGTTTGCTCGCTCCAATTTGCCTTTGTTTATACTTTTTTGGGCCCAAAGCTGCAATGATGTCCTTGGTTCTCAGGCTGGAAAAGGATTGTTTTGTCTAACTAAGCTGTGAAGAAAACCTACTAATACTTTATATGAAGTTCAGTTACACAGTAAGGCAGTACTCTTGGGGGTTCCGTTTTCTTTCCTTGTTACTTGTGCAATTTTTTTTCCACTGAGTTGCTAAGAAGCACTGATAGCTGGGTGCTTGAGACTGAGGGAGGAGGAAGTCCTCTGGTTTTGGGGAGTTTTTCTGGGAGGGACAGAGATACCTAAGATTAGAAGCAGTTGCGGATCTCTCTCTCTCACTCTCTCTCTGGGCTTCAGAGGATGATGGTCAGACCCACGGCCTGGGGAAAGGGCCACGGAAGGAATTCGCTGCCACCGCCATAACCCAGCTGGGAGCTGCTTTTCTTCTGCTGCTGAGCTCCCGCACCCCTGCTCTGCCAGGATGTTCTGCAGTTCCAGCTACCACCACGGAGCTTCTTATCTCGACCACCACCGAAATGGTGGGATTTTTTGCTCATTCCTGCTGTTCCAGCTTCGTGATTCTCAGAGTCCTGCTGGGGCACTGGGACCAACTGCCATCATGCTGGAGCGCCCCCTGCAGATGCATGGGGATCATCACACCTGCCCTGCCCACCAGAAGCCTGCCAGCGCCCCTGCCGGCTGTGACCGTAACTGCACCAAAGGGGAAAGTGCCTGTAGCCAGAAAGGCTGGGTTGTCTGGTTCTGTTGGTTGTTAATGCTGTAGTTGTTGTTGTTTGTTTGCTTTATTATACACACTAGTAAAGAACTGTTATTCTTAGTCTCATATCTTTTTTGCCTGACAGCCCTTTAATTTCAAACTTATATTAATTCAGAGGGAGGGGGTTCATGTTCTCCATTCTAAGGGAGGCTCCCACCTTCCTTAGCAGACACCTGTCTTTCAAACAAGACAGGTATAGAATATGAAAAATATGAAAGCTAAAACTTGAGGCATCAAGGGTCTTAGGCAATGCTTGGTTCTGACAGCCCACAATGGGAGAACTGAACTATTGGGACCCCTCTGGGGCCAGACATGCATAGTAACCAGCAGCTTTTTCTTCCTTTCCCCTTTGCAGTGATGATCTCGATTCTGTACATTCTGTGACTATTGGGACTAGGTTCTTAACATTCTTTAGGGTAAAAAATTGCCTCTGTTGTTTTGTGATCACAGGCTGTTAAGTGGTACACAGGTATGTGTCCTTTTCTCATTATTTCAGCTGCTATAAAAATCTCATCTTTAAACATGTTCTTGTAACGTTTCTCAAGTCCCTCTTTTGTTCTAGACCCACTTTTCAAGCAGGGATGCAACTTCTTTAATTTAAAATATGCTCTCATATATAGTTCTCCAAACTCTTGCACAATTTAGTGTTCACCGGCACAAGTCCAGATCTGATAGTTCTGCAGAAGCTATATGTATAGAGTTTTATAAAGTCTGACAACATATCAGTGTGTGCTGTAAAATACCTCCATATCTGGGTTTGGAGCATTCTGTTAAAATTATCTATGATGGAATTCTTTACTTCATTATTAGGAAGGAAATGGTGAGCACTACACTGTTTTAAAACCATGTTTAAAGGCTGGTTTAAAAATTCAGTTCTACAGTCAGTCTGTAATTTCTGAGGCATGTGCTAAATGGCCCCTGGTTTGCCTTTTGCGGCAACCCAGGCATGATTGAGCAAGATGCCTATTACTGTTAAAATGTACTTAACACAATTTTGTGTTTAGAAAATTGTTGCACATCCAGAAAATCTGCCTGCCATTGTGTATCTACCTCTGTCACAATCACCCTCTTTCTTTTAAAGTCATTTCTTCAGGTCCTGTATAAGCTGTTAAACATATTGAATCACAAACCATGTTGCCACTTGTCATTTCGGCAGGATTTTCCCCACCCTTGTTTCCTGTTCTCTTGCCCTCTGCCAAAAATCATAAGTAAAGGCAAAATAAATTATAACACGTATGGTTACCTGAAACTGCTAATTTTTTACACCTTGAAATTTTCACAAGAAATAGGTTTGTATATATTCTGGAAATTTTGGTCTGAGTTTCCAGATTTGTATTTTGCATGGCTTAGTAAAGCCTGTAGTTACAATTCAGACCAACCTTCTGTCTGATAGCATGCATGATTGGCCAAGAGCTGTCAGCTGTGTAGTTGTATTTCTCTTGTCGCTACTGTGTTATTGTTGTCAAAAAACCTTTGGAACTTCATTGAGAACACATTTTTAGTGTTTTGGTCAATACTATGAAATCATTATTTTTTCATAAATTTTCCTGTCAGAATAAGTTAATATTCAGGTATATGAGATTCAGCGGTGGTGTTTGCTGATTTACCATCTGACAACCAGAACCTAAACAAATTTTTCTGAAGATCAAGGTCTGATGGAGGGATTCCCACACTCTAGAATAGAAATAACACAGAATGAAAGACAACTTGTAGAAGAGTATACAATTTATAGGAAACAAACTTTTTTGAATTTATGCTTCCTCAGCACCTCCTGGTTATTTTTCCTAGGCACTCCCAAGCCACACATTCACAGCGGGAGAACTACTGGATAACATGAGGAAAAAAGATCATGTTATATCTCTTTCCCTTAGCATAATTCACAAACACCTAGCCTCCATGTAGGTATATAAAGGGTTTTTGTGCATGTTTACATAAATGCATAAAATAGAATTATCAACTGGAGTTGGCATTAAACAGAAATCATCCTACGTCATTCATTATGCAAAATGTGGCGAGCCTTTAAAAAGTGTAATGATTATTACATTAATCATTAGGAAGGATAATCATTACATTTAGACACACAAATAAAATAAAATATGATGGAATTTTGTCTTCTCCAAAAGTAACAAGGAGTACTTTATATACACTTACATTCATCAAGAATAGAACCACCCTGTAATATGAACATTATAAGTCTTTTACAATTGCCAAAGAAGAAAATTTGTACCAGAAAAATCTTCATTAAAGCAAGTAAAAGCATTTTTCCTTTTGTTGCATAAAGAACCAGAAAAAATGAGGGCTTTTACAACATTCCCTTAACAATTAAAACAACATTCTAACTTCTGCAATGCTTTATATCCTCCATAAACACTACCAAAGACTGCCTATATCTATTTTCAATCCTAGAAAACAATAAGCCACTGACAATGTCAGAAGAGTCACATCTGATGTTGGTTAGCTGATATTTTAAAAGAATAATAGGTGCCCCACACAAAACCACAGAAAACAATTCTAAATCAGTTACCAAATATTTTAATTACAATAGTGAAAACATCTACTTGTCTTTAAAATTTGACAGTTACTAAAGTATTTCAATGAGGCAGCATTGCTTCCAGCTGTGTTGCTTCAACAATAAGCCTTACATACAGATGCTTGCCACTTTTCTTCTTGTTCATGTACCAAACAGGTCCTTCATACCCATTATTTGTCAGGTCATACTAAATTACAGTAAGTTGTGGAAATTCACCTGTATTTAAAAACACACCCTGATAATTTATGTATACAGATAGAACTTACTGAGGTGCTGCAGTCTTGGAAGGACTGATGTGTGCAAAAAGAGGTTATTATTGATTAAACTTTGGTGCACAACTCCTTTGTTTATCTATATGGACATTCCTCCATATAGGAGCTAAGTAAATGCTACCTTAAAAAAAAAAGAAAAGAAAACAAAAAACACCAAAACGAAAACAAAACAAAACCAAGCAGTTCTTGAGTAGGTAACTTTCCATAGACTTGGCAAAAACTAAAAATCTTCCAATTATGTGGAAATCTTCTTCTCTTAAGTTTAGTGCCCAAATCCCTCTGGCAGCTTAAAGGCTTAATAATTCATCTCTATCTTTTCCATGGTTTCCAGAAAAATAAGAGACCTGAGAAGGGAAGAATCTTTGCATACCCTTTCCAACTGCAATTAATATTTTCAAAATCTGAAGAAGTGGCTTGCAAGTTGAAAAGCTACTATATTAGAAGGTTAGTATAGAATTATTTTGGCACAGTGTGTAACTGAGTAACTTTCACTGAAATCAGGGGCATCTCAATAATAATTTTACAAAAAGTCAGAAAAAGGAAGTATATACAATAATTTTGTCTTCAAATTAAAATGCAAAATCCTAAAATTAGTGGGCACTTTGAATTTATTACCTTCTCTACCACAAAATATTTTAAAGTATTCTTCAGGCAAACTTAATTAAATCTCCAGCTGGTACACAGAATGGTCAAAGCAGCAAGTTGAAGGTGATAAAAGTGAAGAAAATTGTGATAAGGATCACAAGACCAAACTGTTCCTTAACAGGCCATCCTTATTATAGAATCTCTTTTAAAAGACATTTATTTCAATTAATATTGCTGATAAGAAGACAACTGATGCTAAGTAATTAAAACATAATTCTGTCATTGATTTGCCCTCCAGCCTACCAAACTGCCAAGAATGCAACTAACAACAATTACAACTATAACATTTACTGTAACTACAAATTTAGAAAAGAGAATAGCAGATGTGAAGGATGATGTCCTTTCTAAGCCAGTCTGTAAAAGGTTTCTGTATGTGTCTAAAGGCAATGAGCTTCCTACAAAAAGAGGTATGTATACATTTTTGCAAGATGTATAAATCTTCTTTTATTTGGAAGTAAATTTGCACCGTATAAAAGAACAAAAAGGAAAAACTGTATTTAAAAATAGGGGAAAATTATTCTCAAAACCATAAAAATTGTCTAGATGATTTAGAATAAGTGTTACTACTAAAAACTAATTCTTATTTTAAAAAAATTACTGGATTTTAATTTGACCTCATGTCACATAAATTATCAATATAACTTTGTGGAAATATTTTCCATTTATTTTCAGCCAAAGCTGAAAAATTTCTTCTAAAATGATTATGAGGAGAATATATTTATAAAAATAATATTTTAATCAAATATACTTTTCTTTCAGTTTTATGACGATTGAAAATTAACAAAATTGTGAATATATATATATTATCCAATCTCTTGAGTCTCACACAAGATTAAATGCTCTGGAGTCTGTCCATTCTGAGGTGCAAAATAAAAAAAAATTCTTCCATGTTAGTTTTTGTAGGTTATTTCTTTTTATATATAATTTTATAAATATGCAACTATCACTCTCCTAAATTCTTGGTTACGACCTAGTATGACCATGTTGAGTCCTCTTTTGAAGACTGGGCCTGCAGCTTAGTTCCAAAAAAGAAATAGGAGATTCCTTGCCTTTTGCAGATGCAAAACTTGAGTAAATTTATTTGGCCCATATATTTGGGACAATGATGGCTGGCAATACCGAGAACAACTAGGTAGAAAAGTTAATCCACATGGTCTCAGCTAATCATCTCAATTTTTAAAATGTCATTTGAGGGGAGGCACTGAAAAGCTCTGAAGAGAGACCACACTATCACAAAAGAAAACCAAAAAGACCTTATTTACTACTGAAAGGCATATGGCGAAGATACCTAGCTTCAAACCAAAAACAAGACAAAATGAAATATATTTTGTTGCTGATGCTTCCAGGCTGCTGTAGAAGATATAGCTTACCTTTGTCACCAAATGCAAGGGTAGTGCATACTTTGAATTTTGAGCTTAAATATGCCCCACATGTATCTAATTAATTCTTCTCAGGAAGATTCTTCCAATTGCTACTCCATAAATCCTGCTGGATTGAGCTCAAAACATATCTACACTTACATACTCTTGTGAAATCTATACATTCCTTTCTATGGTAGCTAACAGCTGGCCTGAAGACCTCACAATTATTTATAATCCCAATCTTATAACTGAAACATCACTAATTATGTAAGTGCCTTGATTATGTACCTTGACCAGTGCAGACTGCTGGAGAGCAGGGCTAGTCCTTTGGAGACATGAGCAGCTATTGGCTGGTTGGCCAGGTGGCCAATGGGGATTAAATGCATAGACCTTGAAATCCATGTAAGGAAAAGATCACTCAATAAAAGTTGGCTGTTGTGCATGAACCTTGGTGTGTTTTGTCACATTCCTCCAACACCAGTGACACTTTTCTCCAGCCTTCACTTTTAAGGCAACAGCAGTGTTCTGCATGATTGTGGGGGCATGAAAAAATACTGCTATGTTGGATTAATGCAGGATTCCCAGGGATATCTCTCAAACTTGTCCTCAACACAGAGTTTTATGTAAATATTATAAAATACATATTGACATTTGGGACAAATGTTTGGTGTAACACAAATTTGACAAAAAACTTGATGGACAAATCTTAAAACTCTTAATAGATGCTACATAATGTAGCAGCATTAACTTTTACCACAGAATATATTTAACAACAGTACTATTTGTAAATATTGTCTGTGATGGTACATTTGATGAATACAAGTGAACTCCTCCTTTGACATGGAGGAAAACAGCAGTGGGCAAAGAATCATGAGTATAACTTCATACTGTTCCTTTGCTATGTGGTAATTCTTCCCCCCTGACTCCCCCCTTAATTTTTTTCTGTGTGTTTGTTATAAAATTAACTGTCCTGAAAAGATGAAGAACCCTGAAAAGATTTTGTGAGCTTGGAAACATGAACCTAAAACTACAGCATGTGCCTTATGCTCACTAGTGAGAGTGATATCACACTCTCACTAGTGAGCATAATGGTAATTACTGCAGATTAATGGTAATTATTGCAGTATGAAGAATGTGTAGCATTAAGAGCCAAGCTTATATGGAAGGAGTGTTTGTCTTTGGAGTTTTTCCCCCTATAATGTACATTTAATACATTCATAAATTCTTTTATTTATTATATTTATCCTGCAGCATTCTAAAAGCTAAAATTTGATATCATTAAAATCAACTTTGCATTGACATTAGCAGATTTCTTTGAAGCAAATTTTTAGTAGCCTCCATAGTTCAGAAGATGGAATTACTTTTATAAATTATGGGAAAAATAGAAAAGTATTTTCCTGGGTGACCCAAAAATGTGTATTTTATTCCATTTTTTGTCTACATCAATCCATGCAGTTTTTGTTACTGTGCCTTCAAAACCTGGGAACCAAAATAGGAAATGGAGTTTTGACCCCAAGCTTGCGGGGACCAGGGGATTTTCAGGTTCTCTTTAAGAGACAGGGAACAGGCACACAGAGCCCTCTTCCATTCTCGTTGGGCTACCAAGAGAGTTAGCTGGGGTAGGTTCTCTGAGCCAAGGCAGCATGAGGCAGAAGCCTTCCTTTGTTTCTCTCTGAGGTCTGTGGGAAGTTGCCTCACACAGATCTCCAAGAAACTGCAAATTTCACGATCCAAAACTGTTTCAGAGAGTTTCACAATACGCAGCTGTACCACCAAGCTGGAGGTGTTGGGCCCAGGGCTAGGGGTTTCAATGCCCAGTGAGTCCATTTTCTTTCTCCAGAACACAGGAGCAGCTCAGGACTGCAGCACCAACATCAACTGGGTCCAGCCAGCCAAAACAAAGCAGAGAAACTAACACCACAGGAGGAAGGTTGAGTTGAACAGGGCTTCTCCTCCATCTTGTCTTTGCCCCATGGGCCACACAGTTGACTAAAGAGGTAGCCATATTGGGTGAGGGATTTGTCTATGTTTGGGGTTAGGTTTCTTAAAGGGATTTTCTTAATGTTTGTTGTCATGGAAATGGCAAACAAATGTTGATCTTAGCTGGGGGTGGAGCAGTCTTTTACTGGCTTGCAGGGGAGACAGTTGTGGTGGTTGATGCTGGACTTTTCCAGCCCAGGGGGTCTGGTGCTGCTGTGAAGTTTTCTCCTGACTGCCTATTGGTGAGGCCACTGCTTACAGGGAACTGCCAGTGGACTAGGACTCACTCTGCAGCACCCACCCTCATCAGGAGAGACCTGCACAATCTGCATGGGTGTTTCCAAGGGAAAAGACTGGGCCTCCACCTCCTCTTTCTCTCTCTCTCCGGAGAGACCATCTCCCAGCTGCTGGTACACTAGAATCTCACTAGAGCCACCATTACCAGGATACTGCACCAAACACCTGAAAACACAGGGAAACTGAACAGCCTCCAGACCCTCTACCTTCTCTCCTTTCCCAGGGCCACAATAAACCCCTTGGGAGGCTCAGGGCTTGTATCAGAGCATCCCCTGAAGCCACATGGTAGTCACTACAGCCTCTCTGCCTCAACACGAGCCATCGGCACTCCCTGCCAGTTGTGGTCGTAACTACGACAAAGGGCAGGAAAAGGCTGTTATCAAGTTTTCTTCTTTTTTTGTGTTGTTGCTGTTGTTGTTTCTGTTGTTATATGTGTCTGTGTATTGTAGCAAAGAGCCGTTGTTATTCCTTTTGCCCTATCTTTGCCTGAAAGCCCTGTAATTTCAGAGTTATAATAATTTGGAGGGAGAGTGTTGTTATTATATTGTTGTTATCATATTTCTAAAGTCCCATACCTTCTGGGTGGTTTTCTCACACGCAGCTCTTCACAGCAGTGTTGCTCCTACTTCTTCATCAGGGCTCCTCCAAGACTCTCCCTGACTGGCCAACCCACTCCCTTTTATCCCAGTTATCTTCATGAGCCACAGCTGCTGCCCAATTAAGGACATCACAGCTGCAGCCCACTTAGAACAACTAGGATTGGGGCAAGGCCACTTATACAATACATGTATTTTACTAGGACTCCTACTATAGGAGAGGGTCATCTTCTCCATTCCAAGAAGGTTCCTGCTTTCCTTGGCAGACTCCTGTCTTTTAAAGGACAATCTGCCATATTGTTTTGTCCCAGGGAGTCCAAGGGATTAAGCACATTAATATCTGGTGCTTACTACTGTTATCTTGGTTGTTGCTGTTTTGCTTTTTTAGTAAGCAGTTATTTTTTTCACTTACATCTTCTTGCATTCATCTCTCCTTATTGGTGAAAAGGTTAAATTGGTTAAAATTATTTAAGCCAAAGGGGAGGGAGCTTGCTTCCCAGGCTCCACTCTGTAAATTTTCTTAAATAAAGATAAGTACGCAATGAATTTTTCTTACTAATATTTCATTCCAAATATTTTCAGAATTTAATGAATAAATTTTGAAATTTACAGTGATAAATTTAAGTCATTTGAACTTCACAAACTGATTCCTTCCCTTCAAAGGGAAGTTGGCAACCTGAACAAACACAGGAATTATAAGGAAATCCTGAGTCTTTAGGTTCACATCCCTAACATTCAGTTCAGATCATATGTAACATTGAACTGAGCCCATTTTAAACGCAGACAGGTTTAACAAGCCTTAGATATTTGTATCTACAGTGATTTAAAAAAAATTGTCCTTACTGTATCTATTTGTTCAAATGTTTGAAAAGCTCCAATTTTAGCTAATAGAAATGTTTCTCCTATTTTTAATATTTGAAGAGATTATGTATTTATAGAAAACCAAGATTTATTTTTCTCTTGTGAAGCAAAGTTTCTATTCTTCCATTTATCTCTCTCTTCAAGAGCCTCAGTTTGACACAGTACACACTATTCAAATGAGACTTGATCAGTTTGTTTTAAAATGACATCCAAAATGACATATCCTTACTGGAAACACCTCATGCAATACAATTAAGGACTTTCTGCCTTTTTCAAGGTAGGTAACCATTGTGGTTTGACATTGGCAAAATGTCAGGCTCTCATGAAAGCTGCTCACTCACCCTCCCCTGCTACAGCTGGACAGAGGAGAGAAAACTTTAACAAAGGGTTCATGAGTTGAGATAAGGACAGGGAGAAAACATTCCAAGGGCAAAACAGGCTCAACTTAGAGATACAGAGTTTATTAATAACAAAATCAGAGGAGGATAGTGAGCAGTAAATTAAGCCCTTAAAAACAGCTCTTCTTCCCCCACTCCTCCCTCCTTCCCACCGACAGCACAGGGAGACAGCAGGGTGGAGGGTTTTGTCAGTTCGTCATCCAAGGTTTTCTTTCATGGCACAGGGAGAGAGGTCATTCCCCTCTGAGACTGTGGGGTTCCTCCCACAGGAGACAGTTTTTTGCAAACCTCTCCAACGTGAGTCCAATCTCACAAGCAGCAGTCCTCCCAAAAGTGCTGCAACCTGAATTCCTCCCACAGGCAAACAGTCCTCCCAAAACTGCTGTGGTGTGGGTCACTCTTCTGCCCGGTGCAGTCCTCCAAGAATGGGCTGCTCCAGCTTGGAAATAGGAGTCACTTCTCTCCAACGCCCCTCCCACTGGATCACAGCTTCCTCCAAGCATCTAGCCACTCTGGTATGGGCATCTCCCCCATGGACTGTGGATATGTCTCTGTGGACTCCCATGGGCTACAGAGGGATAGCCTACCTCACCATGGTCATCACCGAGGTCTGCAGAGGAATCTCAGCTCTGGCACCTGGAGCACCTCCTCTCCTGCCTTCTTCACTGACTTTGGTGTCTTCATGTTGTTTCCCTCACATGTTCTCACCTCCTCCTCTTCTCTGTCTGGAATTAAAACTGCACCCCAACTTTGTTTTGATTTCTTCTTAAATATGTTATCACAGAGGCATTACCAACATCTTTAATTGCCCCAGCCTTGGCCAGAGGCGTGTCCATCTTCAGAACCATCAGGGATTGGCTCTGCTAGACATGGTGGAAACTTCTAGCAACTTCTCACAGAAGCCACCTCTGTGGCCCTCCCACTGCTACCAAAAATCAGGCCATGCAAAACCAACACAGTAACAACAGTAACACATACCATACAGTGAAGTCTTTCCATGTTAGATACTAATTTCAATTAATTATTTGAATTATTTTCACCCTACTATAAACTTTCCTGATATACTCTAAATATGTGACATTTTACGTAAATGTCTTCCAGCTTTGTAAAAAAGTGCATTTCATCAGCATACTCCTATTTTTGTTCAAGATTATTAATAAAAGCAAAAGCCCAAACTGTTAGAAGTACTACTCACTGGAGAATTCTATGATTGATTTAATTGGGGACTTTTAAGTGTCATTAAACCACAACACAGTAAAGATAATGCAAAATATATCACCAACTTTGCAGTCTGGAACAACACTGCAAAAAGCCTTCATTAAACACCATTTCAGTGGCTTTAGTAAATTTACACAATTTAGGAACTTGCACAAAATGTATGTAAACATATGCAGCAATATCTATATTAGTAACATGTGATATCTGAAAATGCACTTTTTACCACTGCAGGATCCATTTTTATTATAGATGATTAAAAAAGGATTTAAAAATAAATCTTCAACCATATTCCCATCAGTTGTGTTCTGTATTAGAACATGGTTTAAATTTACTGAAGACAGATACTTTGGAGGAGGTGATGGCAAATTCCTTTGTCCTTTCAGGCACAAAGTGTTTGAGAACTTTGATCCATACCAAGTAAGAACAAGTAGGAAGAAACAAAAGCTACTTTCATAATACATTAAAATAAAATAGTCAATACTAAGCCCTGCTTTGCATTTTAAGACTATTATGCAAGCTTTCAGATTAGTTAACGAGGCTTTTAAATTTAGTTTGGCCTGCCAAAGAGACACTGATATTTGATGCTGTTGAACATGGAAACCACCTTCTCACTAATTCACAAAGGCAGCAGCCTTAGCTGGACATTTATATATATTGACTGAGAAGCCTGGAGGGGAAATTGGTGAGCTGCCTTTTATCTGTAATTGACAGTAGGAATGCTTCTAGGTGTTTCTAGTGTGAAAAGGCAGATGTTAGTTTAAAGCATCCTTAGAGTTAGGACACAACAAACTGCTCTGCACCGCATCACACCTCTTGCCTAAAATGGCAGCATCAGCTCAATGACTCTGTTTTGCCTTGTACAATGAATGTAATGGATTAAAGATACTTTTAACACAACAATCACAAAGGTAATTTAAACCCACTCTTTGATTTTGCACTAGACTGGTAGCATTCTCAGAGAGGCAAACTACAAAACTACAAAAACATCCTATGGGGCAGTTGCATACAACTCCCTTGGAACATTCAGCATCAGCCCACCATGCCTGCTGCTATGGGGCTGGAGTACTGCATCTGTGCATTCATGTCTTCAATGAGACATAGTTGTTTAATACTCTTCCATGAACATGTGTGCAGTGCCCCCATTCTTAAGAGGCAGGAATTTGATTGTATCCTCCTTGTGTTGCTAATAACTCCTCCCTTGACCCAAACTCTAACTCCACCCCTGTGATACCTGATAGAAACCTCACAACCCTACCTTTGCCTGGTCTTTCATCTTCATCCCCACCCCTCCTCCCAGGGGATAATAAATGGATTCTCAAGCTTTATGAAATGAAGACCTGTCTCATTTGTTCCCATGCCTGGCACTGGCAGCTGCACCCTGCCTGGACATGATGAACTCAGTTGCAAAGCAATGCAAAACACATGTTTTTTTAATTTCTCATTGAAAGAAGTGTTGAGCTCTCAATTGGTCATGAAAAACACTGTTTCTACAGACATCATCAGCATTAGCAGTAAGTGTAAGTTATAAATCAGTTATAATAGCTGAAATTAGCATACCTGATTGTATGTATAGACAGTGTTACAGACAGCTGGAAAGACTGTTTCAGCTGACCAACTCACAATGAACCAACAATGAAAATTATGTCATCGAATCATAGGATTGTTGAGGTTTATAAAGACTTACAAGATCATCAAGTCTAGCTATTAACCTAGCATCATGGTAAAAGTACATGTAAATTTGACTCTGCTAGTGAAAAAATGAAACTGATAAATTAAAAAAATGAAAAACGAAAAATATTTCACAGGTATCAGAGAGGAAATACCCTGTGGTTCTGTAACATAAAGGCAAAATCTTTTTAAATGGCCTTCCGCTAGCAAGAACAAATAATTACTGCAAATAACTACAAATAAAATGCTCCAGTAACTCAGTTCTGTAACTCAGTAATTCTGCTATAATTCAGTTCTCAAAAGAATTTATGACAGATAAGCCTAGAAATTCTGACAAAATGTCCACTTAGTAGATGATGTGCATAATAGATTAGTTTACAGGCAATACCCTGTTCAGAGGAATCTGTTCATTAAAAAGTAAAACTATGTGGTTAATCAAATTTAAAAAGAGCTATTTATTTTATCTACTGCACAATTAAAAACAATGTTCAAGTGCATCAAAAATAACAGTATCCAAGCATTTTTGATAAAAAGTAAAGAACGCAAATGAGTCACTGAAAGAATTTTCTTAGATTGTAAACAAAGAAAAAAATTGCATTCTTCTAAGTTTGATCACTAAAATCAGAGAGGAAGTTCAGCTTTATTATTCAAAAAGCAAACTCAGATTTGCATGCAATAACAATATTCAATGTGTTTGAGTTACACACATATGCAAGTCTGTTTACAATGCTCCAAAAACAGGATTTGGAGAAGTTTTTGAGATTAAAAAATTCCTGTGAAGGAGATTTAAATTTTGAATCACTTTTTGAATTAAGCTGTACTGCATTCTTCTGTCATACAGGATTTTGGGCATCAGTGTTGCTGTTTAGTGGTATATCCAGTGGTATACCATATACATATATGGTAACACATAGTTTTTACTGATTTGTAAAAGCCAAAAGAAATGGAAAAATTATTCTGTAACCTTCCAGTGAAAGTCTGGCAGCTAAAATTCAGTGGGTTCATAACTTTGGATAAATGTTTAATTTTTTTTTTTCAATCTCTTTATCTGGAAGCATGGCTGGTAATGTTTCCAAAGAGCTGATTTTCTCCTAGGCTTTCAAAATCTTTTTTGTTTCCCCAAGTTGAAAAAAGATTAAGAATATTGTTTCTGCCATTTTGTATTTCCATTTCCAGACCTGGTTCAAACAAGGAAGGAAGAGCTATAAGAAAAAAAAGAAAAAAAAAACAATAAAAAAATAAAATAGAAATTAACTTCTTCAACTATTAAAAAGGTTCAGCGGCAGGTTTATATGAAGATACATGTTCATTCTGTGTCTTCAGTGCTAATTTTCTTATGTCCCTGAAAGAAAATGCACCATACACAAGATCTGTGGTTAAGATCTGTGTATAACCTTTGTAAAGGGTTTTTCCACAGCATTGGGTTTTGAATGAACATTAAATGACAAAGTGCTTTAAAAAGTCCTCCAGGTGTCTTTCTGCATTTTTTCACACTTGAAACAAACTAAAATAATATTTGATCCAAACTTACAGTTGCTTACAAAACGTATGTTGGAGGTACTGACTTGTGGGAATTTATAAAATTAGAAGATTTTAGGAAAGTAAGAAAAGGACAGGCCCCAGAGACTTGTCAGAATAGAGAAATGCTAGAGCAGCAGAAAAGATATATTAGCAGTAGCAAAGATATGAGGACTAGAACAATAAGCCTGTGTGGCTTAGCTTTCTTAGTTGCGAAAAGTATATTTTAAGTATACATTTAGAAAGTTAAATATGAATAAAGCTCTGTGCTTTGTCTTTTATAAACAAAACATTGTATTAAAGAAAAAACTGCTATTGTTTTAACCACAACTATGTGTACTTCAGGTGAATAGATAGAACTACTGTCAATATGCTTTTGCTCTGTGTGATTGGATGAAACTTAGACTGAGACTGTCTTATGTAATGCTATAACATTAAGTTTCCTTAGCATACTTTCTAGTCAGCAAGCTGTTCGCATCTTTCCTCTCCATTGTTGTAACAATGTAATGGGACTGATGCCAGAAAAATGAAAGCTCTAAACCTGATCAAAGTAGCCCCATCCCATTCGCGTCTGTATATAAACTACCAGTGTAACACTGACTGTCAATATATATTGAACAAAAATCATAAGGGCAATAGAAGTAGTGTTTTAAGGATTACATGCCAAAAGCCTGAGAGAAGAAAAATACTAAATATGCAAATCAAAATTAATCAACATCAATAAATTTACTCACGTCATTGACTTTGGACTGAGAGTATTGTCCATTTACTTTATCATTTGTGGTATTCACATACTCTTTGAACAGAGAGAGACATAATTTTCTCTCCCAGGATTTTTCCTGGGAAAGGCAGTGAGAAAGCTCAGACAAGAGAGAAAACAATTCTGATCTCTACTTGTTGCTCTTGTTGTTTGGCACATGTGGAATGTCTTATGGAGATTGTTTACCAAAGAAGGGATTTGTTAATTGGACTCTGGTGATGGTTGTTTGGACTGATTGACCAATTAGGTCAAAACTGTGTCATGACTGTCTGGAAAGGGTCACAGATCTTTTCTTTAGTATAGTATAGCTTAGTATAGTAATAGTGTAGTATGTAATATAATATAGTATAGCTTTATAAAGCATTTATTCAACCTTCTGAATCATGGAGTCAAAGCTCATTACTCCCATGTCAAGGATGTCCTGCATCTATAATCATTGACTATTAATTGATGGTATAAAGAAATGATGGTCCTTGTGTTCTATGCTACAGATAGACACCCATTTCCTTACTGAACTCTTGGACTGAAGGAAATATATTTCCTCTTAGTGGATTAAAACAAGTTCTTGCGGGCAAGAACTAAATTATGCCAAGAATTACAACTGTTTAAAAGGATTTGAGAGGCTACAGATGCTTAAGTGTTTAGTTTTGCATAGATAGATATTAAATTTAAGAGCTAGATATAAATTGAGTAAATCAGCATTTCCTTCACTATCTGAGGTGTAAGAAATCTTTCCATATTTTTCTGTACAGTGTTTTCCTCAACACTTCAGAATGTGATCCTTTTATTTTGATTTATTTTTTAAAGGAAGACCTGAACAGACGGTCAGACAAGATAATACACCAACAGTCCTTAAAAACAATACAGCAGCTTTACAGATGGAATTGCGAATGCTTGGCCTTTTTTTTTTTTCTCTTTCTAAATACTTATCTAGATTCACCCCCATTTTCAGTTACTTTTAGTACTTCATGACATTTGTGCATATTCAAGAGCTTCTTCAGTTGTGTTTTTACAAAAGAAAGGTTTGAATTCAACAAATCCAATACAAGTAAATATCCAGGCACACAGCTTCAAATATGTAAATTGCCTAATAAAACTTACTCAAATCACTTGGATTATTCACAAGCCTGTGGGGAATTACTTACATAAGGAGGAGCATTGCTTTTGTCCTGGTTCTGGCAAGGATGGAGTTAATTTTTGCAATAGGCATAAAGGGGTGTGGTTAGGACCTGAAGGTTATTCTATAGGACTGCAGCAGTGAGGGTGGCTTCCACAAACCTCTTCGGTCCCCTGACTTCAGGGTGAGGGTGGCGAAAATGAAGAGGAGCAGAAGCTATAGAGTTGCCTGAAAAAGAACTTTAATAAAGGGAAAAAACAACAAATGTGGAGAAGCCATACTTAGTATGGGGCAAGGTCCAAAGACCCAAAAAAAAGGGGAAGCAACAATATATACACACTTGGGGGTGGAACGTTCTGGAACTATAACCATATAGGGGAAACAAGTTACCATTTGGGGAGTAGAACTTGGACAACTGTCCTGGTTTTACATAAGCAACATTTATGGAAGTGATGCTAAGCTCTTAGCCACTAGAAAATTGTACACATCTCTGTGAAAAAACACGTGTTAAAAGACAAAAGACACCCAAGAGCTTCCTCTTTCTCTTCCTGCTGACAAAGAGATAACAGGCCCCAGCCCCCTGTGTTTGCCAGGCCGGACGAGGCAGCCCCTGTCACAAAGCCAGGCCCCTTCCCCCCGCACCCCTGCCAGTCCCCCATCGGCTGCCAGGCAGGGGAGGGAAGGCCAGACCAGGCCAGGCCAGGCCAGGCCAGGCCAGGCCAGGCCAGGCCAGGCCAGAGCTACAATTTCTAACATCTTACCGCTAACCCAGAGCTGTGCTGAGTCCTCCAGCCCCCAAGAGCAGCCCCGAGCCGACTCAGCCAAGATTCTACCACCCCAACCACCAGGCAGGGGGAAGGAGAAGCCACACACTACACCACCAACACCACCCCCCACCCCCCTCAGGTCTGCTGCTAGTAAGTTCTAACCTGACCAATTAGATCCTAACCACCCCCCCAGCCACAGTTCCACCATCTGTAACACCCAACCCGACTGGGGTCAAGTTGACCATATGAAGGCTCTGGGTGAAATGTTAACTCTTTCAATGCTTCAATCCTCCCTCAAGTAAAAAAAACAAAAGATATAAAGCAAGCATATAAAAGAACATAAAAACATCAACTTCAGTGAAGAAAAAGTCAAGTCCCAGGTAAGAAAGACAAGGACATACCTTAATCTTAAAGCTAAAATCCTCTTATAAAGCTGTAGAAAAAGACCCTTTTTCCCTATAACACATGAAAGTATGGAGAGATGAAAGTATTCAAATTGTAGATATCAAACAAAAACCTCCATGCTAAAGTAAGCAGATGTTAAAGTAACTATAACCCTATGAGAAATTTGAACAGAGAAGAAAAAAAGAGTAATGGAAATCCTACACCCCCAAGAAGAAAAGATCTCTGTTCCCAGAGATGAAGATGATTTTAAAAATAAATAATGAGAACTTTTATCTTTAAACAGCTCATCTCTAAACCAATACCCCATAACATAGCCCATAAACACAGCTATTAAAAAAGGTTATTTCCCTGGGTGGCTGCTATTCATGAGAGAACCACAAAAAACCTTTTCCTTGCGGAGAAGTGTTGTAGTGTGTTTTTATGTTTTATAATGGTTTTGTCTTTGTGTCCCCTTATTTTCTCCAAATGGTTTACCCCAGATTTTATCCCTCACCTCTACCTGTGTAATCTCTTTCCTTTGCTGAGATCATCCCCAAACCCCCACCCTGGCTCTCTGTCAGTCACTCGGCATCCCATCCCCTCCATCTAGAACTTTCAGTCCAGGATGATAAGTGATTAGCCAGAGGCTAGGCTCAACCCCCCAAAGTGTTACCCCATACACTATCTTAAATGTCCATTCCCCCAGTATCCATCCCTTAAGTTCACTTATTGGTCAGTAAAATGTTATCTACTCTAGGTTTTCACCTCTCTGTAAATGTAACCTTGGCATCTCTCCCAGGGCTCTCAGCAGGAGGCCCCCTGAGGTTGTAGGAGCTCCCCAGAGCTCCTGAAATAAACCTCGGATTAACCTCTGCTAAGAGTCGGCCCCTTCATCTTCCGCCGTTGTTCCAGCGTCTCCTCTGCTGCAAGAGATCAGCCTAGCTGCCTTCCGTACCCCCTGGGGGCACAGGAGAGTGCCCCCCTCCCCACGCCACTGTCCACCGTGTAGGGGCTGGCCAGGGTTCTCTCAGTGGCACTCAGAGGGACTCAGTAGTGCTCTGAGAGACTGAGACATAGAAGTCTCCATAACATTAACAAGAGAGACTTCTCTCTCTAAGTGAACTGAAAAAAGACTATTTTAGAAGTAGAAAACGGACTGAAATTTTAAATTTTGTTTCTTTATATTATCAATAAGAAAAAGAAGTTGTGAGGAAAAGAGAAGTGTTCAAAAAGTTTTGTTCTGATTTTTATTACTCTTTCTTTTAGTTACTGTTAATAAATTTTTCTTTATACCCTTTTAAAATGTTAAACCTACTTTACGTTTCTTACTTTCCTACCTCACAACAAAAAGTGAGCACACTAATAATTAACCCACACTAAAACCCACCACACTCATTAGTACACCACCTGAAAAATTCCAAAATTAACAAAATATCAAATTAACAAATCAAAGTTACTACAACAACTTAACATAATAACACTAAAAGCTTATGGAGGAACTCTCAGGCTCACCCTAAGTTAAACAAATGATTCCCAGAGCTTGAAACTAATGCCCAGTCCAAAAGGGGTGAAATCAGGCTGACTTCAAGTCACATCCGAGCCAGTTCCTACATAGGACCTCATGTCATTGCCAGGGGAAGAGGTCTCTTCAGGTAGAGTGAGAGTGGTGCAGGGAGTGGTCAGATAGTGTCTCTTATGGGGCTTTCCGTGGTAAGCCATAATGTTTCTTTTCTGCTATCTTCTGTCATTAGTATTGTTGGTGTTACTTTTTGTTTTGTCATCTCATTGTTGTGTCCAGTAAATTGTTCTTATCTCAACCTGCTATCTTTACTTTTTGTGTCTCCAATTCTCCTCTTCAATCTGCCACAGGGGAATGGAGGATGGGGAGGTAGGGAGTAAAGCAAGTGGCAGTGTGGTTTGGAGTTACAATGTAAATACCAAATTGGAGAGCATCATTCCTAAACCATGATATCTTTATACTCTGAAGTATTCTGCACTACTTTGTGACATGCTGCAAATGGAGTCTTGAAATGTTGCCTATATGCAAGGACAGTTTCATAACTTCACACAACACAGCATAATAACAATAAATAACTGGTAATAACATCTTCACAATTAAAATCCTACTATGTATCATCTACTGTTTTCTAAAATGTAACTTTGCAGCTAAAATATCAAATGAGAGACAACATGGGATTTAGGCATTTTTTTATATTCCTTTCAATTCTCCAACAAGAAGCAATAGAAGATTATAACAATACTCAGTACACAACAGATGCAATATGAAATCTATTCTTTCTGCATCTAGTAACAAGGGTAGTGATATGGATTATATATTCTGTATTAAGTTGCATGTATTATAACATGATAATGTTACAGTACTCTAGGAGATGTTGACATAATATGCTGAAACACATTTGCCCACTTAAATCATTGTATACATATGGGGTCATTTTAAAAACTTAGCAGGGAAATTAAAACTGCTCAAGCTGTCCCCTTTCAAGAGTGGAGGGGAAAACCAAAGAAAACTTCAGCGAGATTATATGTTAGAGTCACCATTTACTAAAGAAAATAGCAATAAACACAACAATAAAAAGAAAACTGCAAAAAGAGAGAAGTGGTTTAACCAACAAAAGTAAGATATCACCTGGTTCCATCTACGGCAACAAGATGGCATAGGGGCCCCTGCACTTAACCATGCGTGCCAAGAGGACAAAGAGAAACAATGTAACAAACAAGTTCCCATGGTTCAACACCTTTCCCTGACCAGACAAACCACAGGGAATAGGGTCAAAACAGCTACCTGCGAAGCTATTTCATCCAAAGCAGAAATCACACTGACAGTAAACTGTGTCCGACAATGGAAATGCGGATACAGACTCTTGCTCCCACTGTGGCACACCAGTGGTGAATGGTGTGAGTGCAGGGGCTCTCTCTCTCTCTCTCTTGCTCTCGCTCTTTCTCTCTCTGGGGATGGTAGCACAGAAGCAACAGTGATAGCAGGGTTCCAGTGTGGCTCCGTGGCAGCTCCTCACAATGTGGGGCAGGAAAAGGAGAGGGGTGTGGCTCTGGAGCAGCTCCAACCCTCATTCTATGGCAACAGGGTATGGGTATTACAAAATTGCTCCGAAACAGGACTGGATTACAAAATGGCCCTGAGGTGGCACCAATCTGCTCTGGCATTTTCCTTCCCTCTGAACCGTAGCAGCTTTATCTCAGTACTGAGCAGCCACACATTCACGGGACCCTGGGTCCTGCATCCTCTCCTCTCTCCAGTCCAGGTTAAAAGAGAACCACAACCCTTCAACTTCCAGCCTCTCTGCCTTCCCTGTTGAAACCTTCCCCCCCTGAAACTGTGATGTGGGTGGTATTGAATATTCAACACTGAAGCTCCAGTCCCTTGCTTTGTAACCATAATATATAATTCTGTAAGCATTTCTGTGCATATGCTGTCACAATCCGTCCTTACAAACGGGATTTGTAATGGTTCATGGGGTGATCTCAGGGTGCAAAAAACCAACACAGCACAGGGGATTTGCAGTAATAATCAAAACAAATACAACTTTATTGAAATAACCACAGTAAAAAATGTGTTGAGGGAACCAGGGGAAAAAAGGAGAAAATAAGGGAAAAGAGGGAGGAGAAGAGAAATGGGTATATAGCTACCAAACATAGTATGGCATAATCCTTCGGTATCCATCCGATGGAGCTCACCAGGCCACGTCCGGGGAGATCTCAGAGGCACAGTTCCTCTGGACCCCAATTATACTCTTTTTCGATAGGGGAAGGGGAATGGATTTTGCAACTGAGACAAAGGTAGTTTATTGTATCTTCAGGGGGGAATTATGGTGTTTGGAAAGGGGTACACAGAGTCCAAGTTAGGCAGCAGGCAAAAGCCATTTTTTTCGTGGTTGACTGCCTGCACCTGGAACATCCATCTTGCTTTGGGCAGCTTTCTTTCCCCCCCTGTACACCTCCCCCAAGTTGGGGGTTTCAGCCCCAGTCTCTGAAAGAAGGTGAGAGGGGGCCTTCTTAAATAGGGATTTCATGTCTCAGTCTCTTGATGAAGAGGCTTCTTACATCTCTATTTTTCTGTCACGATGATTACGGACAGGCGAGAGGGGTCTTCTCTTGGAGGATGGACCACCCTAAAGCTTAGGAGGAGACCAGCCAGGCTGAGAGGTGGGGAGGATTCCAGAACTATTGTGCAAAAAAGGCACGGTGCGCTTTGAGCTCAGTGTAGCATATAGCAAACAACACCGGTGAAAACAGTATCTTAGCAATGCTTTCAGGCCTCAGACACATGACTTTCGCCCCCACAGGATGAGCAGACAGGGGTTTTGTTTTTTCAATGGTCTCTCCATGATGATCATGAGGCAGATAAGGGATATTTTGGACAGACTTGCATATATGTACAGAAATACATGCAACAAAAAAAGGAGCGGGTTCATAACCTATGCTAAAAACAATCATAAACTTTCATAGAATCAAAGAACTACAATCCTGGTCATCCAAATATGGATGCTTAAGGAAGCACTGAAGAAGTTCTACCATATTTCTTGATTATCCGTAAAATAAATGGATATCTTCATAAAAGGGAGATATAAAGAAATGGACAACATAGCAAAGACCCATCAATAACAAAAATGATTCTGTTTTTTTCCTCTTCTTCTAAACACATATGCACCTACATAGGATTTCCACAGTAGGAAAATGGTATGATCTCTGATTTTTTCTTCTTTTGGAAGCTAGGTTTCTGGGAAAAAGTGATATAATTTTCTAAAACAGTATTAATTTTCTTTTTTTTTTTACACTGATCTAAGAACATTATTACAACACTTGTACAAAATTATTCATTAATCATTAATTCATCATTATAGAACTAACTGGGATATCACTATTCGAATACCCTGGCATCACAGAACATCAATTTCACACTGGGCTGTAGACAGTAAAGTGACTGGTAGATTGAGGAAAAGAAATTGTTTCCCTTTCCTGAAAACCCAAAATACTCCATCCCAAGGGGAGCGCAAAACTACCATAACATAGCTGCCACCACAGATTTTTCCTTGGAGCTACCCATACCAATTCTTTTTTAATTATATAGGGTTTTGGTTAGGGTTGCAACAAGGGTAACAGTTTTGAAAACTGGGAAGCCCAGAGCTCAAGGCACACTGCAGCTGCAAAAGGCATCCCAAGAGGAGCACAAAATTGCTTCAACATGTCCGCCTCCACAGCTTTTCCCTTGGGACCCTCTCGAACCCTAGGCTGATTTACCTGACTAGGGTTAGAGTTAGGGTTACGCCTAGGGTTAGGGTTTTTTAAACCAGGAAACCTAGGGCTCCTGGCACACTGCGGCTGCAAAAGATATCCCAAGGGGAGCGCAAAACTTCCACAACATGGCTGCCACCACAGATTTTCCTTGGGACCATCTGAAAGCCTAGGCTGATTTACCTGACAAGGGTTAAGGTAAGGGTTACGCCTACGGTTAAGGTTTTTTAAACCAGGATTTCCCGAGACCAAGGCGCACTGTGGCTGCAAAAGACATCCCATGGGAATTGCAAAAGTGCTACAAAATGGCTGGCTCCACAGCTTTTACCTTGGGACCATCCCTAACCCTAGGCTGATTTACCTGAATTGGATAAGAATTTGGGTTATGCCTAGCATTAGGGGTTTTTAAACCAGGAAGCCCAGAGCTCCAGACACAATGCAGCTGCGAAAGGCATTCCAAGGGGAGCAAAAAACTTCCACACCATGTCTGCCTCCACAGATGTTTCCTTGGGACTGTCCCTAACACTAGGCTGATTTACCTGACTGGGTTTAGGGTTTTGGTTACGCCTAGGGTTAGGGTTTATTAAGTCAGGAATCCCCGAGCTCCCGGGACACTGCGGCTGCAAAAGACATCCCAAGGGGAGTGCACAACTGCCACAACATGGCTACCACAACAGATTTTTTTTTGGAGCTACCCATACCCTGTCTTTATTATGTAGGGTTTTGGTTAGGGTTGGGACTAGGGTTACTGATTTGAAAACTGGGAAGCCCAGATCTACAGGCACACTGCAGCTGCGAAAAATATACCAAGGAGAGCGCAATGCTGCCACAACATGGCTACCACCACAGATTTTTCCTTGGAACTAGCCATAGCCCAAGTCTTTATAATATAGGATTTAGGTTAGTGTTACGACTAGGGCTACGGTTTTGAAAACTGGGAAGACTCAAGGTCCAGAAATAATGCAGCAGCAAAAGACAACCCAAGGGGAGCGCAAAAGTGCAACAACATGGCTGCCAACACAGATTTTCCTCGGGAACATCCGAAAGGAGAGGCTGATTTACCTGACTAGTGTTAGGGTCAGAGTTACACCTAGCATTAGGGTTTTTAACCAGGATTCCCCTAGTTCCAGGCACACTGTGGCTACAAAAGACATCCCTTGGGGAGACCAAAAGTGCCACAACATGGCTGCCTCCTCAGCTTTTACCTTGGGACCATCCCTAACCCTAGGCTGATTTAACTGAATGGGATAAGGGTTCAGGTTACAAGAAGGGCTAGGGTTTTTTAATCCAGGAAGCCTAAAGGTCCAGACACACTGCAGCCGCAAAAGACATCCCAAGGAGAGCAAAAAACTGTAACAACATGGCTGCCTCCACTGCTTTTTCCTTGGGACCATCCTAAACCCTACGATGATTTACCTGACTAGGGTTAGAGTTAGGGTTA
>JAWWMS010000295.1:0-28303 GCA_035048045.1 Chlorospingus semifuscus
GCTGCTGTCACCAGCACCCCCAGGTCCTTTCCAGCCACTCTGCCCCAGCCTGTGAAGCTGCCTGGGGTTGTTGTGACCCAAGGGCAGGGCCTGGCACTTGGCCTTGTTGAACCTCACTCCACTGGCCTCAGTCATGATCCAGCCTGTCCAGATCCCTCTGCAGGGACTTCCTGCCCTCCAGCAGATCAACACTCTCATACAGTCTGGTTTCATCTATGAACTGACTGAGGCTACACTCAATCCCCTCATCCAGGTCATTAATAAAGATATTGAACAGAAGTGCTCCCAGTACTGACTGAGCCCAGGGGAACCCCACCTGTGACCAGCCACCAGCTGAAAATTACTCCACTCACCACCACTCTCAAGGCCTGGACATCCTGAAAGTTTTTACCCAGTGAACAGTGCACCTGTCCAAGCCTGGGCTGCCAGATTTTCCATAATGCTGTGGGAAACTGTGTCAGGGGTGTTATTACACATAGCCGACACTAAGTTTTTTGTGAAACTGTTCAGAGTAGAAAACAGTGAGAGGTAAAACACTTCACCAACAAATCTCTAACCTGCAAATCTGACGTAAATCTTGGGGACTGAAGAACACAATATGGAAGTACAACTGCTTTTTATAATGAAATATCCATAGCTTGGAGAGGAGTTAGTACAAAGCATGACCAACCTGAATTTAGACGTTGAAGGTACTCACTAGGGCACCACATTTCTGGAATAGGAAAAACACTTTAGGAAATGTTTTAGACACATGCCTTGTTTCCAAGTCTCTGAAATTCCTATGAAGACTCATAGAATGATTCGAGCTTCCCTCTTTCCTACCTGCCTACCCACAATTGTACCTTCCAAGGAGTCAGGAGAGCAAGTCTTCACTTTTTTTTGTTGCTATGGTCTGAGGACAGGTTTTTCCTTATAACTCATCAGATGTCTTATGAAGGGCACACTAGTATTTAGTCAAGACTAACATGCTACTTGTTATTTACACCTTCTAATAAACCACTGCTTTGTACTATTAAATTGTATAGTGTACTTGCAGTCTACATGCACAAAAATTCTCCAAGTGGTTCGGAGAAGGTGGATAACATATTCACCATGCTAGACAGTAAATGTTAAGAAAGCAAGTATATTAATTTCTAGAAGTGATTGCTAAATGAGCCTATCAACTACTACAAAAAAACTTTCTACCGCAACCTCAGAAATTCATTTGTTCTGGTAAAGAATGTTCCTTTGCTTAGGACATTTGTGTATGCTGCATATGACCTTATAATTACAGAACCTCTTAAGTAATCTTCAATATAATTTAATTTGACTGGTATATTTAGACCAAGAATCCCACAGAATACTGCTACAGGACTAGCTTCATAGTGCAAACTGATTAATGATAATGATCCTAAAGAAGAAACACAGCCTTTTCAATCAGCAGGAGTGGAGGGGCAGAGTTGATGAAGACAAAGAATTATTGACAAGTCATCTGCCTGTTTTCATCTCCCTGCTACTACTGGTAAAGGGAAAGGCACTAAGAGGCCAAAGTTCAGTCAACTTCTTTCAGTATGAGCCTCATTCAGCTTTCCAGGTCACAAAGTCTTTGTCAACAACCATCCCATCTCCTATGACCATGCATATTTCATTTTGAAGAGTGGAGGATGAGTGAAGCACAGCATTCTTTGAAGTTGGGAGATATTTAAGGACTGGGTACTGAAAACTGTTTTAGCTGACTTGGTTAAAGAAGGAGGGAAAAGAAACAGTGCAAGGAAATCCTGCTTGATAGTATTGCACTGCAGGAAGAATGACAAGTTCATATAACACTGAAATTGGACTACAGCCATTGTCCATAGTACTCTAAGACAATGTCAGCAGGCAACATGTACATTTACAGTGAGAAATTTCTTACTTATATGTGGATATCAGGTTCTGAAAGGGAAGTCAGATTTATTTAGAAACATAAAGAGGAAGAGGTATTTTCAGCAGTTTGGCTCCTAAATAATTTGTCAACTGAACAAAGAGATGATTCCCCAGTCTTGAATACAAAGTAGTTCCTCTAAATGTCCTTTGGCAACAGATAATTTTTTTCTGCTTAATAAAAAGAAATAAAAGCCAAACTCATTACCTTCAGAAGTGCCAAAGACTCCACCATAGTTACTTTGAAGGAAATAAACAGCATAAAATAAAAAACACTTCATGTTTATATTTCAAGCGCTACTGAACTATTGTCCTGAATTAGTTCTTCTGATTTCAACATTTTCCTTAAGCTAGCTAGAAAAAAATACAAGTATCAGGTAAATTTGAAGAGAACATGCTAAAATGTAAGATTCCCACAAGATTCCTTGGTCCAAACTCTGTAGTCAAATGATTTCATCTACTGTTACTTATTAGTTAATGGAGTTAAGACATGGAGACAGTCATACCATAAAACCTTCAGGCAACTGAGGGTTTATAAGAAATGTTACTGCCAAAGACTGACACTAATCACACACAGTGGAAGTCACACAAAAAAGTAAAATTTGTAGTGACAGAGTGCTATTTTTACCTTCCACAATTTCTCAAGTACAGGACAATGTACAGACATCCACTTTTGACCAAGACCTGTCAATTTATGGTGCCACTGAAGAAGTTCTGAGAGATGTCAAATATCCTCCTCTTGAGTCACCAGGGAATTCTTGGAACTGCTGGACAGCACATTAATATTACTAAACTCAGCTAACAGAAAATAACCTCCTATTATTACCTAACACTGAAGCTTTACACTTGGTCTTAAATCAAAGACAACCACAGGTTTTGCATAAAGCCAGCTGACACATTGAAAATATTCAGCAAGCTTGCTTTTTGTTCCCAGTCCTTTAACTGAGGTCAATGAAGAGAGACAGGTCCATTCTCTAGCGTTCTTAAAGCTAATTTGTAGGTCAATGTAATTCCTATGAGCATTATCAACAATGAAAGAGATGGTTTCAGAATAGACTTTATTCTGTCTTCAGCAGACTGTAGTGTACTTTCCTATCTGCCAAAACACTCTGGGGGATTTTAATTAGTCTGGTATTAGTTTTGCAGACATTCTATTTCCCGTCTGTTTTTCAGACTCTTGTTTACAGTCCTTCAATTCTTATGGCCATAATTTTTGAGTTGGGATGCAGCCATTAATCAGAAAAGTTAAGCATTCTGTGAAAACTTTGCTTTATTCAGCTACTACCTGAAGATTCCTTAGAACTTGTCCATAGCACATGAACAGCTCCAGACCAAAGGTTTGTAAACTCATTGCCATGGTTTGACACCAGCCAAACACTAGGCACCCAAGAAACTTGCTCACTTACTCTCCCCAGCCACAACTGGGCAGATGAGACGGAAAAATTAATGAAGGCTTCCTGAGTTAAGGACCAAGAAAACACTCCAAGGGCAAAACCAGGCTTGACTTAGAAGTACAAAGTGAATTTATTACTAACAAAATCAGAGGAGGATAAGAAGTAGTAAAATAAGCCCTTAAAAACACCTTTTCTTCCCCCAACCCCTCCCTCCCACCCACCAGGTCTCCTACCGCATCACAGCCTCCTCCAGGCATTCACCTGCTCCAGCTTGGGCACCTCCACCACAGGCTGCTGGTGGATCTCTGCATCCCCCATGGATCACCAAGGGCTGCAGGGGCACAGCTGCTTCACCATGGTCTCACCACAGCCTGAAGAAGAATCTCAGCTTCAGCTCCTGGAGCACCTCCTGCCCCCCTCCTTCTCCACTAACCTTAGTGCTGCCACGTTGTTTCCTTGACACATTCTCACCTTCTCTTCGCCGACTGTAAAAAAAACCCAAAAACCTGTGCATCTACTGTTTTGATTTTCTTAATTCAGAGAGGCATTACCATCACCTCTAATTGCCCCAACCTTGATTCGCAACACATCCATCTTCAGACCCACCAGGGACTTGCTCTGCTGGGCACGGTGGAAGCTTCCAGCAGCTTCTCACAGAAGCCCTCTCTGTGGCTCCACCACTACCAAAAACCAGGCCATGCAAAACCCAGATGTTAATTTATATTTTCCTTTAGTTACAAGAATGGATGCAAAAATCTTCAAGGATACTTCTCAGGAAAAGGAGTCATACTGCCCAGAGTATTTCACTCTGAATTATTAACAAAGCTTAAATACATACGCTACTTATGAGCAGCAATTTAAGTATACTGTCCATTCAGCTCACTTTCAAGTACACAATTAAGACTTTACTCCTTTTGCATAATACATAGCAGTAAAATTACAGTCCACAAAATTAACAGTATTTCTCTAAGTAGATATTTAAGTAAATAGCTTTCCAAAGATATTCATACAAAGAATGACTGCTCACTTCTCCACAATGAGAGATTCCCTAGTATTGCCTAGTCAGTTCTGATTCTCACTAACTTGGGTACTATGGCTCCTATGCTGTAAGAAGATTTAGAAGTATTATCTCCCTAGAGTTAGTGGGAAGACTGTACAAGACATAGTGCTCAGCACTGTGTGCTAAACAGCAAGCCATGAGAAGCCTGTAAGCTTGTTCAGCTGTGCAAAATGTAATGACCTTGCTCTTTTCTTTGGGCATCCAATGATATGCATCTTTGTAGCACACGGCATTGATAAGAAAAAAAATTAAATTAAAAAGCAACTTTATGGAAATCTAGAACTGTTAGTGTCTGCTTACCTCCTAGAGCTTCTACAAGCCTGAGAAAATTCTTGAATATAAGGCACCAAGCTTGTTCTAAAGCAAACTTTTCCACAAGAGATAGCAGAAATGTATTTATATCAGTCAAAGCTAAAAACATTCTACTAGATGCAACACAGGGCTCCATCCTTCTCTTCATCCTTTCTCCGTAAAGAACATGTATTTTTCATGTTCATAAGGTGTAACCACTGACCTTTAGTTCCAGTTTGTGAAACTGCAATGACATATAGCTGATACAGAAGCAACAATGCAAGTGCACATCTCAAACTTTTATTGAAGTGCTGTTTAACAGATCCTTAAGTCATCTTAACACAAGATTCAAACTTTTTAACTGACATGCTGCAAAACAAAGTTTAGGTGAACCCTTACATAAAGCTCCTTCCCAAACTGGGTCTTCACAAGATTATCTTCTCATGCAACATTTCACTTACAGCAAAACACAATACAAACTAGTCTGGTATAAAGCAGTTTAATCCCATGACTCAATTTCTCTTGCAGAACAGTCCATCTTTACTTCTGCATTCACGTTGCCTCTGCCTCTGTAATTCTAGGAAACACAACAGGTCCTAGATTAGAATTATTAATACTTTCAATCATTTAATGGTAAGTCACCACAAAACAATTTTAGATTTCTACATGCACCTATCTCAATATGATCTGAACACTCAGGAAGTCTTCACCGTTACTCTCCTATACACATGGATTTTTTTACCCTGGTGTGAAATTACTGCAGTTTAGCCAACCTCAGATTTTATCACATGTGGGAATAACACTTCCCACAGTTCACATCTCAAACTTCTTTTCTTACCCAACACAAATCAGTTCATACAATTGTGGGGAAAAAACTTCCTTTTCCACTACATACTACAGAATGACTGTCTGCATTACTTTCCCAGTAATGCAAATCCTTTTCATCTGGAAAAAGAATAAAGCTCAGTAATCTCTAAGACTGCCTCAAAATAATAATGTAAGATCCTCCAATAGATTCCTCTTTCAAATTCATATTTTGATTATCAAATGGACTTATCAGGAAAAATGGGGCTGATTATAAATGAAGAGTTTCTGTCACACTGACATGTGAAGGTCTCAATAATTAGAAACTCACATTCTTCAACTCAAGGAGCTGGTGCACTGTATGCATGTGATACTAAGGGTAGCATTCCCAAAGCAAGCAGACAGATTTCACACAAAAATCTATCCGATTCTGGACAAAGAGTCACAGTCAAATTTGGTTACTCAGAGGTTGTGAAGGCCACGGATGGACTTGGACCTAGAAATTATGGATTTCATGAAATGCTGGGAGACACTGTAACAGCCCAAGTCAAGCAACTTGTCTGAAATTAGTTTCAGTAATAGTGAATTCTTTGAAGATGCGCAACTAAGAAAAGGGACATAAATACAGTCAGAACAGTTTCAGTGGCTTTACTCTGGATATATACCACTAAAGACAGTTTTAAACTGTCTCAGACAAAGTTCTAATAGCCAGGACTTTCAATTAATTTCCAGACCTACCTTTTGGGTATTAACTGGCAGTCGTCCTCCTTCAGTCTCAAAAGCAACTTCTGTCAACCAAACAGGAACTTCCTGCTGAGCCTATGCAATTAGGAAAACCAATTCAGAGACTGCTTTACCAATTCAGATCAAGAGTTCCATAAGTGTACCCAAAATGTCACAGTTGTTCAGTACATTCAAGTGAAATCTTAAAGAACAGAAAAAGTTCAGCACTAAGATCTGAAACTTACATCTGAAAGCACTTTAATTAGAGGTTGTGCAAGATGACCATCTGAATTGTTATCAAAGAAGCCAACTGCTTTCCCTGTATTTCCACAACGACCAGTTCGCCCAATTCGGTGTACATACTCTTCGATGGTGGAAGGAAGATCAAAATTAATGACATGCTGAACGTTTTCAATGTCCAGACCTCTTGCTGCCACTGAGGTTGCCACAAGAACTGGACATTTTCCAGAACGAAAATCCCGAAGTGCTATTTCTCTTTCTCTCTGTTCTCTATCTCTAGAAAAAAAGCAAGGTTGAGAATGGGTATCTCTAAAATTCACAGTATTATTTACGATATAATTTAAATGTTTCATGGAAAGAAGCTCTTGGAGGGGGGCGGGGCGGGGGAAGAGGGACAATGGATGCAAAACAAAAAAAGACTCAAATAACTCATACACTGCCCAGTTTAGGTTTTCTGAATTTTTAACTCAAGAGCAGCAAGACAGAGCAACTGTTTAAACTTAAGTCTCTAGAGAAACTGAGATTTTTTAAAAGAACTGGAGATAATTATGCATCAAACTCACTACCTCTCTAAAACAATCCATTTGCTTAACTGATTACAATTTCCTACAGTTTTGTAGCAGGGAGCCAGAATAGCAAAGACAAAGCCTACGCAGCCCCCTGCACAACCCACTTTTCAGATATACTAAAAAAACTGTGGCCAGTCAACAGTACAGAATTTGTCTTCTGTTTATCATCGTAACAAGAAAACTAGATTTGCTCTGGTGTTTCCATGTTTGAAGAATATTTACAAATTATCCAGTACTGAACTAGTGGATCAGAAATCACTCACGTTCTTTATTGTCCAAGTAAGAAAACAAATTAGTAAGCTAACCAGTGCTCTTCAGGATCTTAACATGGGATATTTAGTGAAGTCTGGCATGACCACTACTCCAGAGAACAGTAATTTTATCTTTATGAGCTGAAGTTAGGACAGTTAGTCAGAAACCACTAACACTCATGACAGTTCAACAGATTCCATTGAACCAGTTATTCTACATATACCTCAATTCACACTACAGTGATTTTACAGAAATACATTAAGAACCTCCTCCCACACAAAGGCGTTGTGGGTTAGCAATTCAGGCTCGCCAGGAATGAAAGGCCAGATCTTCTAAAGAGCTATATGGCTTTCACACACCTACAAATCCAACAGCCACAGGATATACAGAAACATCCTGCATCTGCTAAGATCCTTTTAGCCCTTCTTCAACCTTGATACTCTGGTGTCTGTCAGAACACACGGCAAGCTAAACTACACAGATATGGCCAAATGTGAGTCCTCAACAAAAGTTCTTAAAAAACACATGTGACTTTCACTTTAAAAATACTTACCCATGGATACTAGTGGCTGGTATATTTTCTTGACAAAGAAAGCATGCAATGAAGTCTGCTTTTTTCTTTGTGTCCACAAAGACCAGAGTTCGTTCATTACCTATGTTGAACAAAAGTTTGAAGCCTTTGTAGTTTGAATCATGACACAATTTTCACTACTTAGAGTAGTCTTATCTATATTGACACCTAATGCTTATCTATATTAACACCTAATACAGGCACACATTTTGAATTAAGTCTTTTAAGTATGACTGTAATTTTTTACCTATTCCGAGCTAAATAAGTTCAATCCATCAATTTCTGTATCAATAGAGAAACTGAGTGAAGACACATACATTGTTTTCTCTTCAATAAAAAGAGAAAACGAAAATCGTTCCCTGCAACATGCATGCATTTCCTTTCTACAGCATGTGGCTCAAAGCAATACATTATCCTGAGCACTGAACAGCAAGACTCCAGAGACCATTTTTTGATTCCAAACTCGCATTCAGTCTTCAGCATTAAAACAAGACATATAGAACAAATATGGAAAACTCTTAGACACTAATAAAACACAGGCCCAAACATTCACACAATAATTTTAACACCCCTGTAATCATGAGATAGTATCCCCAGATGCTGAAGTACTGTAACTGATCATATAAAGCAGAAAGCCATCTGGAAGGTTGTCTGATAGTACTTAATAGAGATGAATCATTCACAAATACTGGGCATTAGATTAGATTCAATTATATTTACAAGTCCTTTCCAACCCGAACTAGCCTATGACTATGAAATACCCTGACACAAATATGCCTAAAAACCTGCAGCTCCCCAATTCTGCTTCAAGCTTCATCAACAGTCTTGTAAAGCACGTAACACACAACAAAATCATACAGCCATGACCTTTCAAACACAATTTTAAAGCCAAGCAAGTTTGACTTCTCTGGTGAACAACTGGCATTAAGTAAAGTTACCTATGCTGTGTAGAATTTCTATCAGTTTATCCCTCTTGAAATACTGAGAAACTTGAAGAATATTTTGCTGAACATCACTGCATGCTCCACCCGCATGTCCAACAACAACAAATAAAAAATCGGTTTTCAAAAATTCACAAGCTAGCCTGAAAAAGAGATAAAATTGAACAACATGAAAAATCTTATGTAATTATTCTTGCTCTAAAAGCACATATTTTCATTTATGTTTAAGCAACATTCACAAATAATATTTTTATCCTCCATTTTGTGAGGAACAATACAAGTAGTCTTATATACATTTTAAAAAAGCCAGAAGAGTCTGCATAGTTTGGTCCAGTACACAAACCACACACTGGACTGTGTAAAGTGTGACCAGCAGGTCAAGGGATTCTACTCTGCCTTTGTAAGACCTCAACTGGAGTATTGCATCCAGTTATGGCATCTTCAGCAGAAGACAGACATGTCAGAAGATTCAGAGAGGCCACAATGATGATCAGAGGACTGTACTCCCTCTCCTCTGAATATAAACAGAGTTGAGGAGTGGGGATTATTAAGCCTGGAATGACCTTATCACAGCCTTCCAGTACTAGAGGGGGTTTACAAAAAAGACAGAAATCATCTACAGAGGATGATAGGACAGGACAAGTACAGGCTGGACAGAGAATGGATCCCAATTAGACCAGGAGGGAAAGACCTGGGGGTGCTGGTGGATGAGGGGCAGGACAAGACCCAGCAAGGTGCACTTGCAGCCCAGAAAGCCAACTGTGCCCTGGGCTACATCCAAAGCAATGTGGCTGGCAGGGGCAGGGAGGCAGTTCTGCCCCTCTGCTCTGATATTGTGAGACCCGACCCCACCTGTGTTCAGCTCTGGGATCCCCAGCGTAAGAAAGATGTGGACCTTGCTGGAATGAATTCATGGAGGCCACTAACCTGACAACACACTGGAGCACCTCTCTCCTACCAAGACAGACTGCAAGAGGTGGGATTGCTCAGCCTGGGGAAGAGAAGGCCTCGGGGAGACCCTGGAGCAGCCTTCTAGGGTAAGCAGCTATAAAGTACTAAGTTGCTAGCTGGGATTAAACCACAGCCTTTTAGTTAGTGGAAGATATAAAGCCTCAAATGCTAAATTAAAATTCTCCAGTCAACTAGAAAAATGCATGGTTCCCTCAACTCACATGTACAGAAAGAGCTTCAACTAATAGATCAAAGGTCTATATAATAGCAGAAACAAGTTCAGGTGTAAAACCAAATGTTATGTTAAAACTAAATCTGATTATATTCACTTAACAGAAATACAGGACAATCTGAACCCAAGAGGTCCAGAGAGTGCACCTCTGTGTCCAGCACTATCAAAATATTATACGGTTAAAGCTCTCCAGGTAGCACAGTATGGGGAAATCATTAGCTTTCCTGACTTCAGCACCAGGAAAGCATTAAATCCAGGAATTAACTGACTCCAGAAAACAAGGGTTTTCACATTCTAAAATGTGAACTTTACCTTCAGGCATTTCAGTTTCAAAAGGTTACAAGAATGACAGGGGCAAAAGAAAACCGCCTCAAAGCTGCACCAGAGGAGGCTTAGACCAGCTAAGGTCTAAGGAAAAAAATCTTTCCTGAGAGAGTTTCCAAGCATTGGACCAAGTTGGCCTGGAAGGCAGTGGCATCACCACCCCAAAAGGTACTTCGAAGATATGCATATGTGGCACTTGGGTCATTGGTTTAGTGGTTCACTTGCCATTGCTGGGTTAATGGTTAGACTTAACCAGCTTATGGGTCTTTTCCAACCTAAATGCTTCTAGGACTCTAATGTTATTATGCACTTCCAAACCATGATCCAAGCACCCATGTTTTCGAAGTCTTCCACCAGCACCTGTAAATACTGCAGGACTGACAGCAGAAAGGTAGGTCTGTTGGGTTTTTTCATTCAACAGAAGCAGACAGTAAACATCTTCAACAAGAAGTTCAAGGAATCTGTTTTCAGTCGCTGGTAGTTACAGTACTCTTGATTCATCCCCCAGTATGCAAGCAAAACACATACCAAAAGCATGAGCAAAACCACTACGATAAAAACAGACCTAAAAGGGACCCAGATTCTTCTTTCAAACCCAAAACCTGAGTGAATCAGAGCACGCTGTGTATGTCACAGGAAGATTCACACATCTGGTCTTTCCCCAGGATACACTGACAAGTGAGACCACATTCTTGAAGAAACAAGCAAACACGTGGAATGAACACAAACCATACTTGTGTATCATCTGAATGCCTGATTACCAGCTAAGCAAACAAGGTCATTTTTAGTTCACTACAAGATTATTCTTCCACGCAAAGAACCCTACGAAAAAAGTCTGGACAAGGAACCAAAGTCACAACAAGTGAGTCCTGCTTTAAGAAAGGTGATACATTTCCACATCAGTGGTCAGCACCACCTGACTGAATGGGAGAAGCAGCCCATTCCCCTCTTTCTTTCAGGACAGCAAGCTACTGAGAAGTATTTTCTCCCTACCTCAAAAAAGATATTTCAGACTTTTTGAAACCAAAGGAAATTGTCAGGATTTGACTCACTGAATTACCAACACTCTTAACAGTATCCTACAACAGAATTCATCAAAATTATTTGCAGTGCTGCGACTGAAGTTTGGAGACTTTTCTGATTTAACAGTGAATATTTAGGTGTTGATGTCTCAAAAAGCAGAAGAAATACTAAGAAGTTTCCATCTGCTGAGAATTAGTTGTTTTGCTCTGTTACTCAGCAACCATACCATCTGTTGAAGACTGCTCCCTTAAGTGAGAGGAACTTTAAAGTTAATGAGTAGTAAACACATAAGATGTATCATAAACCCAACTGTAGAAACTTTAAAACTACTGAAAATAAATACCAATTATCTAAGTAAGAACTGAGTACTATGAATGCTGGTAAGTTGAGCAGTAATTGCTATGTCTCATTAGTCAATGGTGTTATCAGCAACATCACTGGTTTTCAGCTTGCAGAGATGCGGTGGGGGAGGAATAAGAAACCAACGGGGGGAACATGAGGACTTCTGCAGAAGTGGAATTTAAAAGCATTGAGAAAACTTTTCTACATTGCTTAGGAGTCCCCACCTAAATTAAGCAGTTAATGTTTTAGAGTACCTGCATAAATTAAGCAATAAACATTAATATCATAGCTTTCAATATTTTCAAGCCTTTAAAAATAAGGAGTGTTCTTAACTCTTCAGATATTTAGTTCTATACATCTTCAGATTTATTTCTATTTTTATTCTACTCACCTCTGAACTTCTTCAGGGAAAGTGGCACTAAACATTAGTGTTTGGCGTTTCTCTTTTTGTGGCATGTCTGGGAAAGATACCAACTTCTTCATATCTGCACCAAAACCCATATCAAGCATGCGGTCTGCTTCATCTAGCACCAAATATTTCACATTATGCAAGCCAATCTGCAAGTATTTCAGTCAAAGAAAAACACTATTGGTTCACTGACAGTATGCACTTGCAAAATACCCCAATTGCCAAAATCCACCTTTTACTTATTTCTTTCAAGTTAACAAAAAGTGAAAGTTATCACGATTTGTTTACATCTCAACCTCTACTTAGCCTTTTAACCAGCACAAATTCACACACTACAGTGCTTCAGAACTTGGTTTAGCAATGTAAACACAGAGCTTAGAGACCAACTATAATTCAGCCCATCTCTTTTCAAATTACGCCTTGAGTTTTAGAAAGATTCTCTCATAACCCTCAAAGATTCCCAAAAACCTTTTTTATTTTTCTGAAAAAGAATTACATCAGAAAGCATTACTAAGACTATTACAACTTCACCACTGCTGAACAAGACTATCACTTTTGACTAAAAGCCTGACAACTGCAGAGAACTGATCTCCAGTTTACTACCAAGTGTTTTTCCAAACTTCGTTTGTTCAGTGAATATCACTGAGTCACCACACTAACACAAAGAAATTTGAATATGAATTTATAATGACTGGGGAAAACAAAAAATTCAAATACATAACCTGGAGCTTTTTGTATTTTGGATCAGTATGAAAATAGTGTGAGATAGCTAAAAAGCCACTGCAGCAAAACAAACAGGACACCAAGTGAAGATCTATTACAGAATATGCCACAAGAACTACATGAAAGTGTTCCAGGTACTTAAGCTATAAAATTTTATTGCCATGACCACTGCAGCCACTTTGATTTAGACTGATATTATCCAGCCGTCTCTGAAAGGAACTGAAGAGATCTAGACTCAGGCTACTCCTTCAAAAACTTCAAGGAATTCAGACAGTCTCAGATAAACATCACTTATATTTCAGTGCCTGTACAAAGGCAGCATACCGATAGAGCCACCGAAAGCCAATCTCTTCTTCCATTAATTTAAAAGAACAAAAAACAGTATTTTGTCTTTTAGTTAAGGGTATTTAAGGAATTCAGATGAAGTGTTAAGATGTTACCTTTCCTCTTCCAATGATGTCTAGAAGCCTTCCTGGAGTGGCACACAGTATATTACAGCCTTGCTTTACCTGACGAATCGAGTAGTCTGTCTGTGTACCTCCATAGATCACAACAGGCCTTATACAAGTTCTATTATGTAGAAAAGATTTGGATTAATTATGTAAGTATGCAAACAATATTGTTTCATCCAAGTTCATATAAAATAATCAGATCTACCACAAATCAGTTTAAGAGTGGTTTAACTCCTTCAGCATACAGCTCAGTCCAAAAACAGTGCTCAAAACCAGAAACCCACTCCAAGTAAGCTTACAGTTCCCCACATAATACGTAATAGAGGCTGCCCAAGTGGCTTGCTAGGAACAAACCCTTGATTCGGCCTGCATTCTCCCCTCTCTTCAACTGAGTCCTACTAACAGTCAAAAGAGTGTTAAGACTTTATACAGCATCCTCAGAAAAAGCAGAACCACCACTACATATGCCTCTAGAGCTTCAGAAGGAATTTCTGCAGACCTTAAAAGGGGCAAAATAATAAATACACACATCGGCCATACACGGTGTGTGACTCAAGAATTAGACAGCAAATCCACCCAAAGACTATACTACCCTGTGCTCTTCCCACCATGCTTTTTGGTTAGATCAAGTAAATACTCTTCTGTACAAAACCACTTCTCTAAGTAACAACTACCTTATGCAGCTCTGAATCATGTTTACAAGCTCATCTTTATCATCCGCCAAGATCTTTACATGCATACAATAAGTATTTTCACACACAAATTCAAATGGTCTTTTACTGAAGATACTAATGCAGTTTCATATGCAACAATGGTAATCAGATAAATGTGGTAAATTTTTACTGAAGTTAAACACAATTTTTCAGAAAGCTTTCGTCAAGAATAGACAATCCCTCTGGAATCCCATAATTTCAGTATTTATCCATCATTAGTGTACATATGTATTTCATATTCTTATTTGCAAATAAATCAAAGGGCTTAAGATCATGAATCTCAACTGTTCAATAAGCAAGCTCTTCTTTAGACACTACAGATTCACATCCTGATACTGTTTAACTCATTCTCATTTTTACTACAAATCAGCTGTAAGAGAAACTTTCTAGATTCAAGTATTATTTTATTATGAAATCATCTGTATCTAGTTTAAAAACAGCATAACGAACAGAATCAGCTACAAAGTTATACAACGGTTTTAGAGATTAAGAAGCTGTTCTTAAGAACCTATTTAGTAAGTAGATAGGCAAACATGATCATTCTTCCTGAAGGCAGACAGCCTCCAAGTGTAAATTTGCTTGAATAAAAGCAGCTATGATTTATCCCACCAGATTCTGCAGCGATGATGCTCTGCATTTCACCTCCAAACAGTAACAAACCATTACATAACAGATTTAGTTCTCTTCTATACACTGGTAAAACCTATTACTTAGTAAAAAGATTAATGACAAATCTAGTACAAATGTACTCTCACACAACATTCAAGGACTTAGCGAGAAGTTTAGATCTCTTGTTCTGTTTTGAAAGCTCGAAGAGTTTCTTTGAGCTCCGACATGTCTAAGACCAGAAACATCAGGAGTAGGAGTAATTAGAACCCATCACTGGAAATTAATTAAAGCCCATAACACTCCCATTTTGCCAAGATGAAAGTAAAGCAAGTATAAATTACGTAAGACAAGCTAAAAAGTTTCTTCATATTGAATATATCTAGTGCAGGTAGCTCAGTGTGCAGCTGCAGTGCACGCTGCAGACTGATCTCTGGGTGGCAAGAAATCGCTGGAGCCCACGCAAAAGACCAGGAACCAGCACTGACCCTTTACTTAACAAAGGGCACATGCACCTGCATCACTAGCCAGGTCATCTGACACTCAGACTCCGCAGGAGCAAATAACTTAGTAAAAAGACCTCAAAATATTAGGTACATAAACTGTGAGCATATAAAAAAGCCCTGTGATTCCATTGTTCAGGGGTCCCTTCAGGAGACACTCTGAGCTGTTACACGTTGCTGCAAAACAATGAGATTACTTGAAGTAAACAGCGGTCTGAGATTCTGCTATGGGAAACCTGGGGTCGCATCAGTGAGGAAACCTCATCTGACTCTGAGAGGTGTGTGTAGGAAGTTAAGTTGGGCAGCAAGCAGCTCACTAGAGCCACCTGCTGCAAAGGGAATTTGGTCCCAACAGTTGAAGTCCCTGGTGGTGTCGGAGTGACTGTCAGAGTGGCTCCTGAAAGGTCAGACAGGAAAACTTTCTTAGCAAGTCTTCTAAGACACTTCACTTTTCTCATCAGTGATAAGCTGAATACTTATCTCCTCTTCAAGGTGGAGTAAGCCTTCCATCCACCCACCCCAGTATCAGAAAGATTAGGCACTTAAATCCCTAGTCGTATAGTAAGAAACCTGCTAAACTGTACTATAATCTGAACTCAAGTGTTTGTAATTTGATGGGCACAAAAAAAAATTTCAAGTATTTATGAAAAAAATAAACCACTGCTGATTCAAGCAAAGTAATCATCAATACCAGGCAACAGTGCAAAAGCTTACCCATACACGAATTTCCTTGCTTCTAGGAAGATCTGATTTATCAGTTCTCTAGTTGGGGCAGTAATAATACATTCCGGCTCTTGCTGCTCTTTAAAGCTGCTGGCAGTTACACCATCCCTCATCATTTGGGCCACAACTGGTACAAGAAATGCTGCCTGGGGGCGGGGAAAAAAAACACAGCAGTATTTGGGCTGTTTAAGATTAAAAGCTTTCATCAGTCCCATAAAAATCTGTGTATCAATCTTAAAGCTTGAGTGATAGTATACACAATGATCAAGAACATCAGACTGCAGAAGGATTGACCTGAATGCACAAGAGAACATTCAACCTTGTTAACCAGTATGAAAGCACATCTCTGGATCTTAACAGTCCAGTAACACAGGAACACAATCATGCAGTGGCTAACTTTCCATACAGTTCCATACACTGATTACATACCCTGATAATTAAGTAACCCAAGACCAAAACCTACTAGAATGGCTGATGAGTCTGCAACACAGCTACACCACATCAGCAGATTTACTTCCAGATAAGCCTAGATAACCACAAACCTGCATCTGTACAAACCCATTCAGAATATTTAGAGCACCGACTCTGGATGTTTCCCCTTCGGCAAACAGAAGAGATCTTTCAAAAGAACTAGCGAGCTACCCTAAAACAAAACTAGGATTCCACACCAAACTAAATAGCAAAAAGTTACATTCATAACCAAACAACCACATCCACCAGCTGTCAGTTGTTACATTTTGGTACATTAGTTTAAAAAGCTGAGACAATTTTCAGCTTAGTATCAACTCTCAGCACTGTTCCATGATTAAAAGCAAATCACCTAAAACCATGACAGGTGCACCTCAGATTTCATCAAACCAAGTATGACAAACCTCCACACCACAGTTACACTGAGGTGTAAGTTTGAAAAAAAAACCAAAACAGCAAAACACACACAAAACTCATCCACACATCACAGAAAAATAAACAAACAAACACGCATACAAAACAAAAACAGTTTCTAGGACTGCCTGCCTATACTTCTGAATCCACAGCTGTATCTCTGAAGGCTGGCCTGCTGTACCAAGATACTAGTTTACTAAAATAAAGGATAAAGGCCAAAATGTGACAACCCTATCATCATTCATATCTGTACCTGATACCTGCCACTGCTGTGCAAGTGAAATTACTGGACAACAAGCAGTCAAGCATGTGAGATGTGGAAGAGTGAGGCATCCCACTGAAAGCTCATGATAAAATACTGTCAGTAGAATAAATACTGCACAAAATCCTTACAGTTTTTCCTGATCCTGTCTGGGCACATGCCATTAAATCCCGTCCCGCCAGTATAATAGGGATGCTGTACTTCTGCACTGGAGTAGGTTTAGAGTACCCAGCTTTAGCAATGTTCACAGTTAAAGTATGACACATGTTCGTATCTGCAAAACTCTGTAAGAGAAAATTTATTAATAGTTATTACACAATCACAGAACACAGAAAGTTTAAAACCCAAAATGCTTACTGTATGATAGAGACATCCAAATACTAAAGGGTGTTAGCAGTAGTAGTAGTTAGTAGTCTCACCAGTCATTTACACTGCCAAGGCTCCTAAAGGTAAAAGCCCCAAAGGTCCCTAAAATTCACTCCAGGACAGTGAACGTTATGAACGCTTTCAGCTGGTCTTATTAGTTTTAAGAGAGAATTGCTTGGAAGTTGAATACCTACATTCACATAACGTAAAATCACATAGCATGCTATGAAAAAACCTGAAATCTGTAACTTCATTTCATGTAGGAGTTACACATGGTCTCTGTACCACAACCAGTAAGGGTAGCTAAAACAACATTCCTAGGCAGGACCAAAAAGCAACACAGGTGACAAAAATCAGTTTAACTTCAGTGAGACCACCTTTCTCAAGATGGATGGGGAGAACACCTCTGCATCTTCTCTTTCAACACAGGTACTACTAACCCCTCTCACCCCTCTCCACTTCTCTCCTCGTTCTTTTCCCTAAAAAGAGCTTTTTCCTTTTTAAACTGGCCACCCATTATAGATAAACTAAGTTATATGTTAAGCAATGAACTGCAAGCGCAGAGAACAGGGCTACAAATTACTTTTAAAAAACCCCTCTGTCTAAACACATACTACCCCAACAGATGTTCATTTACATTTTTGAAGATCCCTCAGTAATTGACTTCAGTAAGGTAATTATACCAGCCTGCCCAGAAACTGTTGTCAAAGACCTCTTTCTTTCAATATCTAAACTAGTGTTCTTCCACAATTTAATGACTATTCTTCCAATATATCCAGTATTACTTTCTCTGGACCACTTATGTAGTTTGTTAGTTACTGTGAATTCAAATTTTTATCTTTCAAATGGGGAGCACCTCCTTCCAACATCACACTATCTGCAAGATTTGATATTTTTTATTGCAGCTATTTTCATTAGCTGCAAATACTGAACCCACTACACATCACTGTAAATCATGCTTCACATAAACTGTGATAATAACCAGTTCACTAACCATTAATGCTGCTGGAGGGTCCAGTCCTGACACTTCAACAACGTTTTCATCATACTTGTCAAAATTCATTCCTGTCTGGTAACGTGCAAAGATGGCTTGTTCATCATCAGGTGGAGGAGGGGGCACGTAAGTCACCTTTGGACCTTAAGAACACAACCACTTAAGTTCACAAACGATATAAGGAGAAGTTAAAATAAAACTATTTTAAGTATGAAGCTACTGAAGTTAAGTTCAGTGAAATGTCATCTGGATTTCCCTCCATTTTTTCCATTTTCACCTCCATATGAAATCAGTCTTGTAAAGCATTCACATCTCACACTCACTCAAGGACCCCACTTTCAAGAGGTACTCACAAAAATTAAATTAGGCTCTTCTTCATCATCATCCAGACAGACACATGCTCTTAGAACACAAGGAAGGACATGCTTCCCACACAACAAATTACTCTTTCTGAAAAACCCTCTTTCCACATGAAATCCGTACAGATGGATGCAACTGTTGCACACCAGTGCCCAGAACACTTTTTAACACACTAATACTTTACACTATAGTAATGAAATAGGAATTACTGTTCTGTGTTAAGGATACAGTTATGTCCACTATAAGCACTAGCATACTGCCTCTATAAAGATTTAAATTCCTAAAAATCATTATTTGAACTGAAAACCTGAAAACATTAGTTGAACTGAGTCAAACAGAGTCAAATCAATTGTTCTTCAGATATTAAGTATCACTTCTGCACAGGTATACTAACCACTGGATCGCAGAATGGTTTGAGTTGGAAGGAACCTTGAAGGTCATCCATTTCCAACCCCCAGGCCAAAGGATGGACATCATCTTCCCCTAGACCATACTGCTCAAAGCCCAACTGAATGTGGCCTTGAACACTTCCAGGGATGAGAAATCCACAAGCTCTCTGGTCAACCTGTTCCAATGCTTCACTGCAACTCACCCTCTGAGTAAAGAGCCATTTAGCCACCTTTTCTACAATGAAGTTTTTTACGGTTATCACACAAAATGTTCTTACATGGAGAATATCAGCCATCCACTGACCATTACACTGGTTTAATCCCATTCCTAATTTGAATTATGGTACTTCTGTGAATAATGTATTACTATGCTCTAGGTAGGACAACATACATAGCCAGGTACAGCAGCATCAGTGGCAGAAGAATACAGGAGGACTACAGGGGAAAAATCCCTAGCAAACAACAAAAAAACCCCAAAAATATTTGCAGAAAGTTCTTAACAGGAAGAAAAATTAGTGACAGTATCTGCCAGAATTAAGAAGGAACTGCTTTGTCATTGATCACCAATGAGGAAATCCATACAGCTCACCCCTGCCACTAAAAAGCCTCACCTGCACCATCTGTGAGTATTCCTCTTTCTCTAGAATCAGGAGTTCCAGACTGAGGTGTGTCCCTTTGCCTACCTCTACCACCTGTAAGTAACAGATATGTAGCACATAGAGGGTATAAAATTAGTATCATGAAATACTAAAACTGAAGCCAGTACAATTTACTCCAACAAATCTGCAGAGCAACAGTCCCAACAACAACTTCATTAATTCCAACCTGTATTGTATACAATATTTTATATTGTCCCAACCTATACTGTACTATACCCAGTAATATTCATTTTTTAAAGACATCATTCATATTCCACAACACAGCTGAAGAACAGAACCAGTAGTAGTAGTTCTCAATTCCCCATGCTAGTTCTCAGGCTGCAAAAAAAACCCAGGAAGATCACCAAACGTACACTGTACCCATACAAACCACTCGGTATGAAAAAAACACCAAACCGCCAAGTTTATTCTCACCTTGTCCAAAGCCACCACGAAATCCTTTAAACCCTCTGTTTTGTGTACTAGCACCATCTACAGCGTTGCGTTCTTGAAAACCTGCAACGATACAGCACAGCACGCAGTAACTCACTGTGCTCACTATGCATCAGCACATCAAGTGCCTTTCACCTGGATGAAGAAAATTCACTTCAACACTTTCACCCCTGACTGCTCATTCTCAGGGAACGAGCAAAGCCAGAAAGAAAGGCCAGTGAATGCTGGCATCATACAAACCAGTCAACAAACTTACACTCACCTTGTCCAAATCCTTTAAACCCTCTGTTTTGTGTAACGGCATCTTCTTCAATTCCTTCTTGAAAACCTGCAGTACAGCACAGCACACAAATCACTCATTGCCTAATTCTGATATGCAGGTCAAGCCCCTTATTTCTGGTAATTGTTCTTCTCAGTCCTTATTTTATTCATATAAAAAGTACAATATAACAAAGTGATTCTCCTAAATATCTGAAAAAAGAAAGATACTTTTTTGCCAGAAAACATTCAGCTGTTCTATCATAATGTAAAAATAAAGAGCATCATCTTGTACAGGAACCATGAAGTTCTAGCATAGCATCTGTGGCTTCCTCTCCACCAATGCCTGGTGTATACCAGTGTATCAGTCAGTTTGGCTTTTCCACATCAACAAATAAAAACTACATCTTAAAGGCTGACATGTAAGAGACAGTATCTTAAGTATCCATAAATACAAGAGACATTAAACATTGCTCGCAAGTTACTTCACAATTGCTGCTAGAGAGTCTACAGCAAAATGGCTTGTCACCAATGCCCTGCATCAACGTGCTGCTGTTCTGCTTAGTCAAGTCTAGCATTCCCCTACCACAACAGGCTTCAGTCAAAAAGGTGGGAAAATGGTCTTAATTTTTTTGAAAGAATAGAAACTGTGCTGGTTTTGTAAAAAAGCAACTTGTTTTTTAACAGAAATTAATTGCTATCATGTATTAAAGATGCTGTTTTATGTCCTCAATGAGTACTACCACAAGGCCTCTGCAACACTTACTAAAAACCATTATTTGAACCAAATCTAGTCAAATCAATTGCTCTTCAGATACTAAGGAGCACTTCTGAAATGCACAGAAATGATAGAATGGTTTGGGTCGGAAGGGATCTTAAAGGTCATCTAGTTACAACCTCCCTGCTATGGGCAGGGTTGCCACCTACTAGATCACGTTGCTCAAAGTCCCAACCAAGTGAAAAATTAGCTACATTCCCACAACTCACCAATGAGGAAATCTGTACAGTTCACCCCCACTACTAAAGAGTCTCACCTGCACCATCTGTGAGAGCTCCTCTCTCTCTAAAGCTGAGAGTTCCAGATTGAGGTATACCTCTTTGTCCATCTTTGGTACCTGTAACACACAGGTGCATATGGAGTATAAAATTACAGAAATCACAGAATCAGCTAGGTTGGAAAGGACCTTTGAGGTCATCAAGTTTAACCTATGACTGAACACAATCTCATCAACAAAACCATGGCACTGAGTGCCAGGTCCAGGCTTTTCCTAAACACCTCCAGGGACAGTAACTCCACCACCTCCCTGGCAGCTCATTTCAATGCTTCATCACTCTTTCTGTGAAGAACTTCTTTGTGATGCCCAGCCTAAACCTCCCCTGGTGCAGCTTAAGACTATTTCCTCTTGTCTAGTCACTAGCTGCCTGGGAAAATAGGCTGATCCCCACCTGGCTACAACCTCCCTTCAGGCAGCTGTAGAGAGTGATAAGGTCTCTCCTAAGCCTCCTTTTCTAAACACACCCAGCTCCCTCCAGTGCTCCCTGTAGGACCTGTGCTCCAGACCCTTCATCAGCCCTGTTGCCCTTCCTTGGACTTGCTCCAGCATCTCAAGGTCCTTCCTAAACTGAGGAAACTGGGCCAGTACTCAAGGTGCAGGCTAACCAGTACCAAGTATGAGGGACAATCCCTGCCCTGGGCTTCCTGGCCACACTATTGCGGATCCAGACCAGGATGCCATTTGCCTTCTTGACCACATTGGTTGATGTCTAGCTGGCTGTTCAGTACCCCCAGGTCTCTTTCTGCCTGTCTGCTGTCCAGTCACTTTGCCTCATCCTGTAGTGCTGCAGGGCACTGTTCTGACCCAAGGGCAGGACCCAGCACCTGGACTTGTGCAGCGTATCACTAGATACACTGGGAAAGCCCATCAATCCAGCCTGTTTGGTCCCTCTGCACAGCCTTCCTGCACTCCAGCAGATCAACATACACACCCAACTTAGTGTCATCTGCAAATCTGCTAACGGTAGATTAATCTCCTCATCCTGATCATCAGTAAAGATATTAATCAGGACTGGGCCAAACACAGATCCTGGGGGACACAAGTGACTGACTGTTCACCAACTGGATGCAGCACCATTCACAACTCTCTGGGTCCACCCGGCTAGCCAGTTCTTAAGCCAGTACATGACACGAGCCATAAACTGACAGCTTTTCCAGGTATATGCTATGGGGGATGGTGTCAAAGGCTTTGCTAAAGTCCCAGTAGACAACATCCACAGCATTCCCCTCATCCACTAGGTGAGTCACTTGGTCACAAAATGAGATCGCATTGGTCAGGCAGGACATGCCGCTCTAAAATCCACACTGGCTGGGTCTGATCCCTTGGCTGTACTGTATGTGCCATGTAATCACACTCAAGATGATCTGTTCCATAACCTTGCTAGGCACCAAGGGCTGACTGACAGGCCGGTAGTTCCCCAGATGTGACAAGAAGCTGTCCTCCATACACTCCAAGAAGTTCCTAGATTCCATCTTCCCTACTGTGCTGAGCTCCCAGGTTTTGGTAGGTTTGGTAGGTTAAAATCTCCTACATGAACAAGGGCTTAAAGATCTTGAAATATCCTCCAGCTGCTTACACAATAATTCATCCATCTCTTCCTGCTATCCAGGTGGTCTGTAAGACACCCACCACGATGCCAGCCATGTTGGCCCTTTGTTGATCCTTGCCCATAGGCACATAACCTTATCATCATTAATCATACATTCTGTAGTGTTGAGACTCTCTCTAAAACACAAAGTGACCCCTCCACCTCTTCTCCCTTGCCACTCCCTTCTGAAGAGCAAGCAGACATCCACTGCAACACTCTAGTTGGGTAAGTCATCCCACCACATTTCCATGATGGCTGCTACGTTACAGTTTTCCTCCTATACAACGTTTTCCAGCTCCTCTTGTTACCAATGCCGCATGCATCTGTGTGCATGCACTTCAGCTGGGCTGGTTTCACTGCTGACTCTGGCTTATCACCCTTAGCCTCCTCTCTAGAAAGCCTGGTTTCATCTGCTTCCCCCTTCAAACCTATTTTAAAGCCCCCTCAATCAGCCCTGCCAACTCTGGTCTAGAATTCTTGTTAGACAGATGGACCCTGCGTGACCCAAACAGGCCTGCTGCTGAGAAAATTGCCCCATGATCATAAAAACCAAAATTTGCTGACAGCACCAGCCCTTAAGCCAGTTACTGATAATGTGGGTTCTCCTATTCCTATTCATCATTCATCTCTGCTACTGAAGGATGACAGGAGAACATCACCTGTGCTCCTGTCCCATGAACCAGTTGAGGAAGAGCCTTGAAGTCCTCCTAAAAAGCACTGATGCCCTTCCTATCAAGCTCATAACTGCAGACTTGGACAACCAGCAGTGGGTAATAACCAGAGGGCTCAAGAGGTTAACAGAGTCTCCTGGTGATATCCTGTAGCTGGGCCCCAGGTAGGCAGCAGACTTCCCCTCTGGGGTGGGTCCAGTGAACAGACAGGGCCTTCAGTTCCCTTTAGAAAGGAGTCACCTACTATAACCACCTCTCCTTTCTTCTTAACACCTGAGGCTGCGATCCATCTGACAGAGTAACTACAACTGCAGGACCCTCCAGACAGATTTTTTGCTTCTGTATCATCTGCCTGACCCTCTAGATCTAGGGTCTCATACCTATTCTGTAAGAGCACCGGGAAAGCAGAGGGGGTTGGGAGGGACCTCTTTATTCCTCCCCAGCTACTATGTCTCCTCCTCCGGCCTGGCAGCAAGAGGGGCAGAGCTCGTCTTACAGTTGGAAGGGCGTTACTCCCCCACTCTTTCTCTTTCGCTTCCTCTAATACTCCTTAGGCCCTTCCACCTCTTAAGCTCTGCCCTCAGACAGAGTAAATCACCTACCTGCTCACACCATAGACAGGGGTTTTTTGCATCATCCTCTGGTACTAACACCAGGCTCAGACACCCCCTGCTGCAGCCAGTGGCCAGGACACTTGCTTCCTTCTTGGGGGAGTTCTGTCTAGGTTAGCAAACCCTTGCTGGTGGCAGCAACAGCCACCACTTTTGACCACTTGTAAATCAGTACTGGATCTAGTAAACAGGGGGTGGGGGGAACAACAACAACAAAAAAAACCACAGCTGAAATATCACACCAACCTAACACACAACCCATCACCAGGACAATGGCTGCGCCCCACCTGCACCAACTGCCACATAAACTGACACCACAGGTCCCTGTTGTGCCACACCCTCACTGCCCTGCCTGCCATGCACCTGTTACTTGCCATGCTACACCTTCTCTGAGGGGCCACACCTCAGTTAGCCCACTCCTGGTCACTAGTGCCACTAGAGCTTTTTAAATCACGTGCAAATGGCCTAAACACTGCCCCTCGCTCCCCTGAACGGCTGGCATGGATGGGGGGTAGCTGTTTGATCAGCTCTTCTAAATCACACACTAGTATCATGAAATGCTACAACTAAAGCCAGCTATTTGCTCCAACAGAGAAATCTGCAGAGAAACAATCCCAACAACTTCTTCACTAACTCCAACTTATACTGTACTATACCCAAATATATTCATTTTTTAAAGACATCATTCATATTCCACAACACAGCTGAAGAACAGAACCAGTAGTAGTAGTTCTCAATTCCCCATGCTAGTTCTCAGGCTGCAAAAAAAACCCAGGAAGATCACCAAACGTACACTGTACCCATACAAACCACTCGGTATGAAAAAAACACCAAACCGCCAAGTTTATTCTCACCTTGTCCAAAGCCACCACGAAATCCTTTAAACCCTCTGTTTTGTGTACTAGCACCATCTACAGCGTTGCGTTCTTGAAAACCTGCAACAATACAGCACAGCACACAGTAACTCACTTTGCCCACTTTTGCATCAGCACATCAAGTGCCTTTCACCTGGATGAAGAAATCACTTCAACACTTTCACTCCTGAGTGCTCATTCTCAGGGAACGAGGAAAGCCAGAAAGAAAGGCCAGTGAATGCTGGCATCATACAAACCATACAACTTAATGCTCACCTTGTCCAAATCCTTTAAACCCTCTGTTTTGTGTAATGGCATCTTCTTCAACTCCTTCTTGAAAACCTGCAGCACAGCACAGCACACAATCACTGATGTTTGCCTAATTGTAATGTGCAGGTCAAGCCCCTTATTTCTGGTAATCGTTCTTCTCAGTCCTTGTCTAATGATTTCACAAGAACTTCAATATACAACTGAGTGACTTGCCTAAACATGTGAAAAAAATGAAGACAAGATGTACTTTTTGCCAAGAAGTCTGACAGGAAACAGTCCTGCTCTCCTGTACAATTTCAAAAAGTAAATCAAACATTAGGTCATTAAGTATTTGACTTCACATGTGTATATGCTAATCAAGCCACAAACTTCAACTCTTCAGTAAGCACGCAGATCAATTAAGACTTCTGATTCAACGGTAACTGACAGCATTTGTCCCTCCACAGTTTTCTTAACCGATACTATAAAGTGGCAATGCCAGTTGCTGCCTGCTATGAAGTGAGAACTTGAAAACATGTCTTTCAGATCTGCAGAGTTCTATTTTTTATTACTCAGAGCCACCTATTCAGTCAGCAGTAAGTATGTAGTGTATTTTTTTATTTTTAATTTCCTTAGTCATTCTTCTGAGAAAAGAAATAAACACATGCATATGTATAAATGCAAGCCATATGCATAACCAAGGTACTCCTCATTTTAGACTTAAGTTTCAGGTGTTATCTACGGCCCAAACAATCACCTTGGATCATTTACTCCTTAGTCCTTATTTTTCAGCTGAACATCTGCTCTATCATATTGTAATGACAAAGAGCATCATCTGATACAGTGACAATGCAGATACACCATCAAGTTCTCCTAGCACAGCATCTGCGGCTTCTCTGCCACCAAAGCTTGGTGTGTATACCAGTATGTCAGTCAGTCTGGTTCTTCCACATCAGTTAGAGACAAAAAAAGTTACACCTTAAGGCCTCATATACAAATGATAGCATTCCAAGCATCCATAAATACAACACATCTTAAATACAGCTTACCAGTTACTTCATAATTGCTGCTGGAGAGCCTACAGCAAAACTGCTTGACATTAGTGCCCTGCACCAAATAAGCCTAGCATTCACTCACCATAACAGGGTTCAACAAAAAGGATGGTACAGAATTTTTTCAAAGAATCAACTGTGCTATGTTTGACTAGGATAGAGCCAATTTCCTTCACAGCAGCTGGCACCAGGCTGTGCCCTGGATTTGCTGGAAACAGTATTGATAATAAAAGGGATGTTTTCAGCTAGTGCTGAGCAGTGCTCACACTGAATTGGGGCCTTTTCTGCCCCTCACACGAGCACACCAGCAAGAAGGGGTGAGGGAGCACAAGACAGGATGGGACAGAGCCAGGAAAGCTGATCCCACCCCATGTGGCATCAAGCTTAGCATATAAATCCAGGAAAAGAAGAAGGAAGAGGAGGGCATTGGGAGTGATGGCATTTGACTTCCCAAGCCACGGTCATGCATGACGGAACTCTACTTTCATGGAGCTGAACCTGCCTGCTGATTGAAAGTGGTGAATGGCAAAATTTAACGTATCACACACAATTAGCCATTAGAAATACAACTACTACTGGAAGTTACCTTTGGCTGCAAAATTTCTTCCTCTACCAAAACTACTCACTGGCTGATGCTGTGAGTTCACAAATTCATCAGTACCTACAATTAGAAAAAAATTAAGTTAAAATTCAAACCTATCTTTGACTCTTTAGTAGTTATATGTTACTATATATTTGCAGTAATATATTTGCACTGACAGTCCAAAATAAAGCCCACTCATTATGTTATCTATATAATTTGATGCTGCTATTCCATGGGGGTCCCATGAAAATATCACAATAATATTGTATTTTCCTTTAATCCTGTACAATGCTCAAGGGACCAACTCTTCCAAACATCAGTAAAGTCAAAAGCGCCTTTCACATACCAAATGAGTCTACACTTGAATTAAAGACAGGTGAGGTGTCATTTGGTCTCTCAAGCAAGCTAACCTGCAGAAAGACAAAAGGCACAACAACATGACGACTTTAGGCCTAACAAAGCACGTAAATACAAACACAGCTACTAAGTCATGCGCTGGAAAGAAGCTGCTCTCTGCATCTTCTGAAAGATGCACTTCACGCTAAACGGCATACTGGTTGCATCTGAAAGTTACCAAAAATCACATTATACAGAGCTGACATGTCGAGCTCACTTAAGCACGTAACAATCTCTAGTATCTGAACAAAACAGCAGCAAGTAAACTGCTAGTGCAGAGAAAAACTCCTCTCTTCGGTAACAATGAGCTCCTATGGCTGCCTACCATATTTCCAAACATTCCAACGCCACTGGGAACGCCACTGCCCAGCATCCACTCAGGCTGCAGGGACAAGGGTTGGAGGAAAGAAAACTTAGAGAAACAAACATACTCCATCGCCACAGCTGCCCCTTCCACTCGTACCTTCTCAAGGGATGGGAGTAACGCCTCATCCCCTATCTCCGCATTCCAGTCTTCCTCCATGACGCTGCGCCCTGCCAGACCTGCCTGCAGGAGACAGAACACATCAGCGCCCGCCTCCCGCCAGGCTTCGGAGCGTACCGCCAAAGAACAGAAAATGGCGACCTGCACCGAGGCTGGCCGACGCCTGCGAGCGGGAGTGAGCGCGCTCGGCCCAGGCGCTGCGCTGGTGGGGATGGAAGAGGTGAGGGTCCAGCCGTGGAAAAGCACCCCGCTTCCCTCAGGGCAGCCCCTCTCCTACCTCCGTCCCACGGCCGCCAGCACTGCGCGCCGACAGAAGATGGCGGCTAGCGCCGAGAGCCCTCAATGCCACCACATGTGCCGCTGCCGCCACGTCAAGTGCCGCGCCCGATGGCCAATGGGCGCGCGGCGCGGGC
>JAWWMS010000296.1:0-28115 GCA_035048045.1 Chlorospingus semifuscus
GGGTCCTTTGGAAGTGGTGCGTGTGGCTGGGGTTCCTCATGAGCTTCTATGGGGATTTGGGATCTTTTCTATGGTGTACAGGGGACTGGAGACATCTGTAAGGCTGGCAGGGGCTTGACTTCCTCGTGATTACCGTGGCGGTTTAGTGCTTGCCATCAAGGCCTGGAGAGGAGCTGAGTCCTTGCTAAGGTGGGCAGGAGGCTGGGTTCTTTTGTGAGGCACACAAGGCCGTCCTGGGGTCTCTGCATTGGTGTGCACGGATTCCTCGTGAGGCACACCGGGATAGTTTTGGGTCCCTGCTGAGGGTTGCAGGGATCTCTCATGTGATAAATGAATATGATGTGTGCTAACAATTGCAAATATATCGATATTTTAGAAAATATTTGTTAAAAAGTAATAGAGGAAAAGGATATCTAATTAGTGTCATGGAACAGATGTTCTCAGGTGTTTATGAGAGAATAGGATACAGGATAGAATATTGAGATAAGCAATATCCTAAAACATAATCGGCCTTGGGACAAACCAGGTTAGGAAAACTCCCAAAGCAGAATTGGCATGGGGACGAACAAAGTTAAGATGACTCCCAAGGCAGGGTCAGCCTTGGGATGAATAAAGTGGCGATAATTCCAGATAGGGAATCTAAAATAGTAGTCTTATCTACAAAATAATATGGCTTATTTGGAACATAATGCTTACTTACATAACACAAAGCTTAATGTACATGTGCAACTTGCCAGGTGTGAGAGTCTGTCCAAATTTTCCCTCATCTGCCTCACGATCGTCCTTGGGAGACCACTGAAGAGAAGACCCCCCCTGTCTAGAATATCTGGCTCTGAAGGAGAAAAGTCACACGCCACGGGCCCTGAGACCTGAAAGCTCAGTGTTAAGCTATTGTTTTCACAAGTGTGTTTGCTGTATGCTAAGAAGAGGGCACCATGCCCCGTTTGCAACAATAGCAGCTCTGGAAGCTGTCCCACCTCTCGGCCTGGCTGGACTTCTCCTGAGTTTCAGGTGGTCTCCCACAGAAGACCCTCACCTGTTTTACAACCACCGTGACAGACAGACTGAGATGTAAGAAGCTTCTCCACTAAGGACTGAGACATGAAACTCCTAAAAGGCCCCTCTGCTCCTTCCAAGGACTGGCACTGAAACCCCCAGCCCGGGGGAGGTGTGTGGGGGAGGCAAGCTGACCGAAGCGAGATGTTTGCCTGCAGGTTGTGACCACTGGAGCAAGAAAACAATGGCTCTCATTTACTGCTGAGAACATAGACTACCTGTTACATCTGTTCCCTATTGTATCTGTTTCCCCCTGCTCACAATTTTCAGTAATAAAAACCTCTGAGTTAGCTAGAGCCTTTGAGATCTCCCCAGCGTAGCAGGTGGACCCTCGACTGGACTGGACCAAAGGACTTCGTCTCTGTGTTGGTAGCTATATCCCCTCCCTCTCTCTTCTCTCTCTCTCTCTCTTTCTTTTTCTCTCCCTTAATCCCTCTATCGCATTTTTGCTGTGGTTATTTCAATAAAACTGGATTTGTTTTGATTATCACTGCAAACCCCCTTGTACCGTGTTGGTTTTTGTGCTGAGATCACTCCTATGAACCATCAGGTCATCTGTTCACTAGGACGGATCCTGACACAGAGAGACACTGAGATGCTGCTTTTTGGGTGATGAGATGTGTTTCCCCCCACTCATGGCAGATAGGAGGGTTTCCAGCAGCCTGGGACACCCCAGCTGAGCGTCCCAGAGTGACCAGGGACAGCAGACACTTGCATTTTTTAGCTTTATACATCAGACACCCACGGAATGACATCAGTATGACTTTGTCCAGACGGGGTGGAGGCTGGATCCCACCCTCCACATCACTGCTGCTGAAGAAGCCCAGCACACAGGGAAAGGGAAGCTGGAAGCTGCAGCTTGCTCCCAGTTTGGACATGTCTCGAGCGCAGACCTTTTCCTTTTCGGTGGCCTGAAGCAGGGAAGACTGCTCTTATCTAAAGGTCAGCAAGGAGACAGCTGACAAATACCTCTGTCTTCAGCCTGTCCCTGTGCACATCACACAGATGCTGAAATAATCTGCCTGGGGGTCTGCTGGGGGGGTTGGAGGGGTTCTCATTAGTTCTTAGAGAGAGATGCATTACCTTGTGCTAAATGCTGTGCTAAAGGCTGTGTTGCAGCCTTTTCCTCTGCTGGTTAGATGAAAGGGGAGGGGAGAAGGAGGTCTGGAACTTGTAGCCCCAAATAACTTAATGGTCATGATCTGTACTTTGAAGCAAGATAATAAAAGATGTCTTTTTATGCTATTCATTTCAGCAGCCTTTACTCTTCAGCCAGGATTTTTCTGTCTGCTGGGAATGGCCTGATGGAAAAAGTTTTAAAACTTTCAGAAATCCCATCTGAGACTTTTACTTTGTTCTTTACCTCTGAGGTTTATGTAGCATTTCTATGGCCTTATACATCAGACAGGACAATAAACATCAAGAAACTCCAGGTCCCACAGGGACCAAATTGCCAACTCAAGCTCAGCTGATCTCTTATAAGTACCAGATGCTGCATCAGAGCAGTTTAAACACCAGAGAGCTCTGGAAAGCCATGGAGAACTCATCCCTCAGGCTCTAAGGTGCTAAAACCCAGTAGGAATGACCAAACTGAGCATCCAACAACAGGCCTTGATGATGGCTTGTTCATCACTGCTGGCACATGCTGCAACATCTGACTTTGAGTTCTGGAAGAGATTTAGGGAGCTTACACATACATGTGAGAGCTGAGCCTTAAACTGGGGCTTGAAATGCCCCAAGAGACACCGAAATGAGGCATTGCCAGGAACTGTCTTTTAGGTATCAAAGATGGGAATGAGATCATGAGGCAAATGTCAGCTACAGCAGCAGCCCCAGCACCCTGAGATAGCCAGGGAGGGCAGGGTCACACGAGCAGGTGTAAGGTGGACTGAACCCACCTAAACTGACACATCCAGGCACTACAGGAAGTTCTGGTTCTTCACAAAATTCCTGGTAAAATCCTGAGTTGTCCATGCAATGCAGAAACCTCCACAGACAGGCAGCAGCTGTGGAGGCATCTGCAGAGCTGGAGGTCAAAGCTAGACTAGGTCTGAAACTCCAAGTCTGGGCTTGTACACGTTATCATGGTTTTCCCCTATTTCTCTAGTCAGTTGGAGGTTAATGCAGACCATCTTAGCTCTCTTCCAGACATATCACTATAATAAGCTGTTCAATTTTTAATGAAGCCAAGAGACTGCTTTTCTAAAGACCTTCTGAAAATCAATAGTGCTCTTTACAGTGATACTACTTTACAATGGTAGGTCAATAAGGAAGGAAAATGCAAAGCCTCTGTGGGCAAGGCTGCCTTCTTACCTGAAATGATGAATTTTATGTGACAAAGTTCAGTTAGACATATAAATGATTTGAGGATGCATCACCACCACGTCACTTGTTCTTTAGAGTTATTAAATTGGTTGTTGGCAACAATTAATTATTCAGAGGTGGTTTAGTATTTTAGAATTTTAGGACAAGATCATTAATTAATGCTTTCTTATAGCATTTATTTTACCATTGGGTGGTTTTTATTATTATTATTAATTTATTATTATTATTATTATTATTTGGCAAATAGGAACACTAAGGCATTCTTAAGGTAACCTGTTATTAAAACTGACCATCTGTATTCGGACTTGTCATGTCAGGATAAGTAATCATCTGGAAAAAGAAAGACACTCTGTGGTAAATTCATATTAGTAGTAAATGTCTTTGTTGATTAGTTCAGAAATGCTTTGTTTGATTAAAAAGTCAACACCAAAATAATCTGGATCCAATATAGGAATTAATATAAAACTCTTCTTCATATGTGTCTTCTTTGACTTCAGTGAGATTGAAAGAAGTGCCTGAGGTTTTTCCTAAATTTGGAAATTTCCCAAGCTGAAGTGTATGTTTGTGAGCTCTGACTCACGCTGACCAAAGCACATTCACACTGCCAACATTTGGACATCTCTGCTGGAAGTGATTTACTGGTGTTCCTTACACCTTTAATGGGGAGAGCTGGGAGCTGCTGAGCAAGGGTGCAGAAAGCCTGGATCTGCCTTCGTGTAGCAATCAGCCTCCCTTCTCCAGCCCTTCCCAACATTCTGCAAACTTTGGGATTTTCTCCACTGCTCCTATTGAACAGTCTTGGCAGCTGCTGGCGCCTTTGACTCATCTGTGTTTACTTGGTCTGCCCCCAGTGTGGGGGACGTGTGACCTTGGAAACAAAATCTGCTGGACTTGTCTCCATCCCACCCCCACTTCCCTTTGCACCCTTGGGCGGATGTTGTCTGCACTTAATGCCTTGTCAATACCAAGAGGCTCGAAGCCTTCACAAGCTATTTTAAGATTTATCTTACAGACTTCCTCATTTTCCTGCATTTCTCTCTCTAAATATCTTATCACCATTTTAGGTAAAAGTCTGTCCTTCTGAGCTTGGAAAATAATGGCCCAATAACTCTGTTATTACATTTTTTTCAGTTTATATTTTCCCCTATATCATTTCTGCAAGGAAAAATCACTTCTCCTCTCCTAGTGACATTAATCATAAGTTTTCATATCTTTTTGGTTAATTCTGCTGTCCAGGGACACTGGGTCTTATTTTTGTCAATTTTCTTCTTCTGTATTTTTTAACTTTGTTGAAGTTTTATTCCCCTTTCACCTTGCTCCAAAGTTTTTAGGTGAGAATAGGTATCACACATTCATGGATCATCCTGGAAACTGAAATGACAAGGCATTAGAAGTTGAATTGAAGGATAACATTGGATTTGGGTGCTTTGGATTTTAACCCAGTTCTGGCAGAGTGGGATCAATAGCCAGGAGCAAATCACTCAATAAATCCATCTGGTTTCAGCTGTCTTTGAAAAGGGAAGAATTTTGCCAGTCTGTTATTGCAGCTCATTTCAAACATAACACCTTGGTCAATCGTGGTTGAAGGGCACTGGAGAGGTCTCAGATAAAAACGTGGCTGGGCCCAGGTAAAACACTGTGCAGGGAAAAGACAGTGAGATAGGAAATTCTCTGCTAGTGCAGCTCATGGACACCACTGTGGCAGATGTACCACAAGTGTTCACAGGGGAAATAATATGAAGAATAAAAGCAAAGTAAAATGAAACTTGTGCAATGTATTTGTTTTACACCAAAATCATCAGGTCTTTCCTTGGTGACATTAATACGGGATTTCCTTACTTTAACACAAAACCCAGTTTCAATACCAAAATAGCAGACAATTCAGCTGGTATCTGCATCCTCGCTGGACTTCAAAAAAGCAATGTTTTTTTTACAAAGAACCTTGTTGTTTTTTGAGGCTTTTTCACTGAGCTTGAGATGAGGTTCCTGGAGATGAAATACTCACAGTGGATGTGCAGCCACATCTGAGAAAGGGATTAAGCATTGCAAGCCTTCCCACAGCACTACAGTAAGGCATAAAGATAAAGGATTCTATATCCAGGAGAAATCACATTTATCTTGCAGTGACAAGCAGAAGTGAGAACAATGCTCTTTATTTTATCCAGCATCAACGCCTTCTGATCTCCTTTGCATAATACTTTCAGTGGCCAACTGGGCTGTGTCCTGGAAAACCATATTAGAGATTAATTAGTAATGGATTTTTAACAATAGTGGAGAAGATATGGACAGGAGAGAAAGATCAGGCAGTTCAATTGAATTATTATATTTCCATAGATTTTCAGATTGACTGCTTTATGCTTTTGATTAAATTATTATAATTTATGTGCTTTACAAGTAGCAATCTTCTCTGAGAGATTATTTTCTCTTGACCCATCTCCATATAGAATTATTTCCATGGTAACAGTTTGAGTGATTTGCGAAACAAAATTATGAACTTCCATTACTATTGGGATAAAACCCTAAAATTTTAAAACCAAAATACAGCAGATTTTGGCTTTATAAATGATAAAGAGTAGCATCTGAAGGAGTCACATTTATATAAAGAGGAAATTGAAACTTGATCTTTCATTATCTCTTTGCAACAAAAATGTTATCTTCCAAATAGGGTTATAAATTGCTATCAATAGACCAAATAAATCTCATGTTTATCTGCATTTGAAAGTATCTTTGAAAGTATGGGGCTTAAAATACACAATATTTCTCCTGAGTCAGCAGACTGATAAATCAATGCATAATAACTATTATTTGGTGTTTCCCTGGAAATTTCCTCAGTGCTGAAATGTTTAAATCAGTTAAAGGTTTTAAATGTAAGGCATAAATTAGAGAAATTAGATAAGCCATGAGAGGCAGATGACAATCACCGAAGGGTAAGTGAGGGATCAGCTGAAGTGCTCCTTGAAACATTAACAATCATCTTGGAGTGCAAAATGAGGGTGGAAGGGGAGATCCCAAGAGCAAACAACAGAAGGAAAAGGAGAAGGTTGTGGACGGAGAGAAGCCAGACCAGTCAGACTTGCTTTGGAACCTATCAGGATTCTGTGAATTATTTACAATTTTATAAGCACCAGCAGGATAAAATGCAAATACAACAGAAGTAGATTTTTCAGGAACAAGTCACATGAGTCTAGCCTGATTCCTTTCTTTGGCAGGATAACAGGTCCCAAGAACAGGGAAAAAGTACCTGCTGTGCTGCATCATGACTTCAGAAATGCTTTTGTCCTGGCTAGATGATGTTCTTACATACTATCTAACAGAATGTGAAAGAGATTAAGTCATAGCAAGGTGGGTACTGAACTGCTTGGCATGTGGCACTGAAGGGCAAGCTGTGAATAGTTTGCTCTCTAAAAAATTTGCAGTGTTTTTAGTCAATTTCTTTTCACTTTGAGTTCATGGTGGACTAAAGGATGCTCTTTCATTTGCTGAGGGGTGAAGCCTCTCAAGGGAAGTTTTCAAATCTTCTTTAGGTATGCAGCAGGGCTCAGAGCAATCTGCAAGACAGGGGAGAAGCACAACCAGTGAAGGTGAATGAAATAAAATGTTGAATTTGGGAGGGGAGTTCAAATGTGCAAATACCAAGGAGGCAGCAAAACAACACGCCCTCCAAAAAACCAACAAATCAAACAAACAAAAAACGAATCTCACTCCAAGCATCTCCAAGCACAAGTTTTTATTAGATAGAAGATGAAATGTGAAATATAAGGGGAAATGCATTCTGGGTTGTATTGGTATCATAAGCTGTGGTTTTGCCCTGCTCTTTGTTGATGAGTCTTGGGTTTACACACTAAATCCAGTTTAAGAAAGGTTGGCTGCTGTCCAGGATGGGCAGCTGTGACAGAGGTTTAAGAACAATGAGTCAGGAGGATTGGCAGGGAAAAGGGAGGAGTGAGGGGAGAGGAGCAGGCAGCAGTCTCTGAATGTGGGATGGAGGACAGCAAGGGACTTTTTCTGTCTGGTTGGTAGCACTAGGCAAAACATATTTGATGGAACTGCCACAAACAATATTTGTATGAGATATTAGGAAAATATTTCCAACTATAGAGTGCTGAAGCTGTGGTTGAGGGTCCTGGAGAGTTCCTGAACCTCTTGCACTGAGGATCGTACAGACCAGGTTAGGCAAGTCTTCAAAAGGGAGGGTCTAAGTATGTTTGTTCCTGCCTTGAAACTGGCTAAGAGGTAAGTGCTGTCACCTGTGTTGGATGGTGCCTGCATGGGAGGTCACCATGGGAAGATGAAGCTGGATGATGTTCTCCCCTTCTGTTTGAAAGTTTTCTTCATGCCCAATGCAAGCTTTCTTTTCCAACACTCAGATGTCAGCAGAAGAGATCTGGAAGCAGGAGAGGTACCAGGAACATGTTTTAAATCCAAGGTTCACAGTCCTGGCCTGGTGAAATTCTCTTGATGCCAGCTCCCTGACTACACTATCAAAGAGCATCTGTGCCTCTCAGCTCCATTCCTACACCCACAGGACACTGTTTGTCCTGGGCACCAGCCAGACTCATACCTCAGAAAGACCCTTTTATATATATATATATATATACCTCAAAAAAGATCCTTTCAATGTACTGAGTTGTCATTACCTACCTGCTTTGGGTATCTGTTTATGTACCTGCTTACTTTGCTGAACAGAGCCCAGAAGAAGAGTAGCACCAGGAACAGAGTCAAATTTGCCTGAAGGCCTCCCAAGGTACTTGCAGGATTTACCTGAAGTTCCATTAGCAAAAAACACCTCCTTCACCTAGGCAGGCTCTAAGCCTCTAATCTGATCCCATCAATAAACTACTATCAAGAACCCTGTATTACAATGCTGAAATTGCTTATTCTGATGCATTTTTACACTGCACTGTGCCCCTTAGGCAGAGCAGGCTTTCCTGCTGAAAGGAAATTGAGGCTTATACCAAGGGCTCTGCTGGGAACATGCACACTGGGTAATCCTGATGTTAAGCAACAAAAACCAGAACTTCCTGCCCAGCCCATTTAATCCAGAACATGAAATTCATTTGGATGGTTTCTCTTTCTCAAATCATAATGAATAAAGGAAGAAGTGTTTTATCAGGTTGTGTTGAACATCACTCTCTTCTACAATTTTTAGAACCAGATGCTGCCACGTTCCCAATGGATCTTTTCTTCTTCTTCTACTATGTTTCTTCCCTTTTTTAAAATAAATTTTCAGGCTTGTCTAGGGATTCTTTTTAAACTCCAATCCTCTAATCTCAGTGTGATAAAGTCTCTCTTAAAAGCTAGCATTGGAAATGCTCTTAAAAGTTGCTTGGAATGCGTACAGGCTTTCAGAAAAAAACCCTCATGCTTATGTCTTCTTGCTAATTTAGATCATGTTCTCTGTGCAAGGAGGCTTCAGCCAGGATAGCTAAAAATTAATCAGGGAAGTTTATTCTAACCACTGCTAAACTTTCCTGTCTTGTGGTAATTGGAAATTAAATATTTTTGGGGGGCAAAAAAGTTGGCTATGTGGAAGAAATAGGCCAGATTTGTTTTAATAAGAAGATCTTGTGTTCATACATTATTTTGCACTTTTCAGGGTGCAGAAAATCCATTAATAGTTTAATTTGTATTCCCAGCAAGATGCACTTCTTGTCCCATCAAATTTTGGTACTGGCTGAGTTCAGTCAAAGCTCAATGCCTTTGAAAACACTAAAATAATCTTCTCCAGGGACACTGCTGTCCTGCTCTGGGTCAGCATGTTCTGCTCCTTCCCACAGGGAGTCATTAGGGACAATGCTCTGTGCCAGCATCTTGGGGAACAGGACACCTCCCACTCTGGCTGCTCAAACACATAACTTCTTACCCAGCTGCCTTCCTGGCTAAGGACATTAGGTATGTTCAAAAGGAGATTCTGGGAAGCAGTGGGTGCAGGTCTGGGACACACAGGCACTGGGACATTTGCTGGGGGGTCCAGGCATTGCTCACAGACCAGAGGTGCCAGTGGCCTTTGGTGCCAGAGCCAGGCTTTTCCCATCTGGCAGGGCACTTGCCACCCCAGCCTGCCATGGGGATTTATCATCTCATGAAAAACCTATTTTCATTAAATAAAAAGAGCCTGCTTCAAGCTCATTTTTTGATTTTCAGCAATGGTTTTACCTCCATTTGATTAATGTCACAGCACAAAGCCTTGGATCTAGTCTTGATAAATGAACAGTTTCACTGGTCAGAAGAGCAAGTTCAAGGTGAAGCAGCCTCTCCTGAGCCTCCTGAAGGACCAGAGTGAAAACCAGAGAGCACCTCTGTCTCTAGTCCCTTCCACAGTATTTATAAAAACCATCTGGCTGCCCAGGTATGAGGTACAACTGCAAATAAGCAGGCATGTGGCACTCCCTGATATCAGCCTCTGGGCCATGACTGGGACTTGCTCCTGCCCAGGGTTGCAGTGCAAAGGCAGGTGACAGCCCAGTGCTCCTCCTGTCCCAGCCATCCCCTGTGTCCCTGTCCCTGCAAGCACAGGTGCCTTGGGGAGGCTGAAAATCACAACTGCTCCCAGCGCTGGAAGCAGCAACACCCCTGCATCTCTGCTCCAATCACACTGGGCAAGGTTTGTCCAGTTCCTGCTGCCCTTTTGTTCTCTCTTACTACAAGGCTTGACCTGTTTAAGGGCCAGAGGATCTACAGGCCTTTCTCTGACTTAGGTATTTTTAGGCTTTGAAATTCAGTGGTGATCCTTACCTCCTCCTCATATCTGAGTTCTGTCCTGTTGATATGAGGGAGAGCCTGTCCTTCCTTCAACTTCAGTCATCACCTCCTCATTTTAGAGGATAGCATTCTCATAAACAACATAGACTCTTATGTTTCAATTTCACAGGGAAGCTTAACTTTTGTGCTGCAACAGCTGAAGACTGAAAGCAGAAGAGGTCCACAATCAATTCATCAATTTGGAAGTGCCTTTACCCATCTTCCCTATGTTTGCAATACTTAGTTAGGCATATTAATAAGTGAATAGAAATCAAACTGTTCTCAGACAGGCTGGGCCATCAGTTCAATAAGAACAAAGTATTTCATTAAAAAGAGCTCAGTAAGATATTCTCAAAGAGAACACTTTAAGTCCAATTTAGAAGAAAAAGGACAACAAACCACTATCCATGCCAATTGCAAACCAAAACCAATCAGAGTCTGCAGAGATACTGGTTTAATCACTAACTGGAAGAACTATTGTTCTGCAAATCTCAAGGCAGGAGCCGTGTTGCTGTTATGGGATCCAGCCCAATCCCGCCACCACAAGTCCCACTCCTGGCATGCTGCCTGTGAGTAAGGGGGGCACAGGATTTCTTCTTGACATGAAAAGTGTCACACCTTCCTTCTGGGCCTCCCTGAGCCCAGAAAATAAAATATTCATTCATCTTCACGGGCAATTTAGCAGGGTGAGAGGCAGCTCTGCCATCTGCATTCATTAGCACTGTGGTCACTGCACCCCATTCTGGGCACAAGCAGGTTTCTGTGTGCTGCTTTTTGGGAGGATGCTTTGAGTTGTGAGGCTCTTTCTATAAATAGTCATGGCCAATTCAGCCCTGCCAGACCATTTCTGGTAAATGGGACACTGGGTTTCCCATATTCCAAGGGGGGAACTGGAGCGTCACATGGGAAAATGCCAGGCACCCGTGGCAAGTCTTTGTGCCACTTGTGTTGGTTTCAGCAGCATCTGTCTGGATGTAAATAAGAGCCTTTCAAGGCCAGAATTTAAATGGAGCATTTATGGTTCCTTTGTCCTAGCACAGTAGATGCTGGGAACTGTAGGTCTGCTGCAGGAGTCTGGCTCGGCTGATGGGTTTTTTGTGCAGCCCAGATTTATGTGACCTTTTGTCCTGAGATCTTCTATCTGTGGCCAATATTTCTGTGTCCCCTGGGACATGGAAGGGCAATAGTGCAATGACTTTGCATCCAGAGGTGGCAGCTGGCTCTTGGAGAGCTCTGACAGTTGGAGTTCGGTCACTGATTTCACTTTGATGCTGTACAAAGCCACCTGTTGTGAGAGACACAGAGCTGCCTGAAGCACATCCCTGTGCAGTAATTCAGTGGGTAGGCAAGGCTGTGCCCTTTTGGGACACATTTTATTTTAGCCTGAGATAACTACAGATAAACTGCAAATTGCCTTACCAGAAAAGAGATCCCTGTTTTTGGCCTCTCCGTCCTTGTTCCCATGGATCACAGGGGGACAGCACAATCTCCTACTAAGGTGACAGGGAAAGGCTCTCACCCTCCAGCCCTGACAAGGCCGGTGTTTTCTCATTTTCCTCCCTCCAACCTCAGCAGGTTGAAGACATCCATCACTCACAGGCCTAGAGCCTTCTTTCCAGCCTTATAACCCCATGGGAGTCATGGGGAGGTTTTTCACCTGAAATAATCTCATACTGTTGAGGGTTACAGCATTCTCGCATACAGAAGCTGTGGGTGCAAGTTTTGTGGAGTAGGGGACAAAGGAAGTAGAGAAAACAGGAGTTTTCCCCAAGCAAAAGCTCTGACTACTGTCCTGCAGGGGATGAATATCATCTTGGCTTGTCAATTCCTGAGCACACACATGGCACCATGACGAGCAATGCTGACAGCTACACACTGGTGCCAGGCATGCATGTGTGGCTGCTGCTGAGGCCTTGGATGCAGGGGGACATGGAGCAGTGTCAGCAGCCTGGTGTTATGTGTCATCTCCAAAAGTTGTCTGGGTCCCACAACTGCTTATTCTAGGAATTTAAGCCCAAAACTCAGGGTAAACTGCACTTCAGTTGCATTAATGACATTTTCCTTACGCCACTTCCAAAAGATCTCACTTTTCCAAACTGGAAATTATATTTCCAGATATTAAAACACTTGTTGATATGCTTTCCTTTGGTGTAAATTACCTGTGAAATGAGGTTATTTAACTGCTGTAAAATAATGCTGGCTGTGTGCTTACATCTCAGGAGACAAGAAGTCTGCAGCAGCAAGGATAACAGTGGTTTTTTTCATCAGGTGTTGGCACTTCTGGAAATGGTTGGCAGTGTTTGCTCAGAAATTGGAAAGGGATCAAACGATCCAGAACTAATCTAATTTGCATGGATATTTTACCTTAAATGCCACCTTGAACAAAATTACAATTCTGCAGAAATTTTTAGGAAGGCAGATAAGACAGAGAAAATGAAGACAAACAGAAAACAATACATATCTTAAGAAGGTTGAATCATCCTCTGGGAGTTCTGGTCTCTCCCTCTACAGGGAGCTTGGCAGTACTCAGGTGACCAGCTATGACTGTACACCTTCTAGCACCCAGTGTGTCACTGCTGCTTTTGAGCATGAGTGGCAATTGCTCCTCACTCTCTTGAATTCAGTGTCTGATGGTGATGCACTGAGATCAAGGCTGTCCCTTAGTTCTGTGCTGTGTGATGTTAATAAGACTTGGCTTAATAAGTCCACATTGAAAGTTCAAACAGTTAAAGAAGAGGAAATGAGGCCCATTTGAAGGCAGGTAGCATATTTGAAAAGTCATGACAACAGCAGAAATTTACAGGGGGCAAAAGGGAAACAAAACAGAGGATAAAGCATGTTGAAGTAGAGGGTTAGTCAAGGTGAAGGCAGTCAAACTGCAGTCTGCCTGATTCAGCCCCTCCTAGAAAATAAGGATTAGAGAAGAGTTAATCCTCTCACTGCTTTTTGAGTTACAAAATGAGTTCTTATTTGCTTTCAGGTAGGAGTGGGACTTGGCTGTATTCCTGAGGAGAGGCAGAAGGGATGGAGCAGAAAAGAGGGAATATTGCAGCTTTGCTGAGCTGCTCAGGGCTACCAGGCATAAGGGTGACTGCAGATGCATGTGTCTGCTGCATGTCTGCTGCACATTGCCTTCAGAGAGCTGACGCCTCAGTGTTGCAGGATGCTGTGTTTCAAAAAGGGCTGTGTGACACAGGAGCTCAGCTATCTCTGATTATCCCCAGAGATGCTAAAAAATTAAACTTCAGTTTTAAAAGAAAGAATCTGTCTATGAGGAAGAAGGTTCAATAAACAAAGTACTATATGTTATACTGCCAAAGTCTGTTTATGGTTATCTGAGGAAAAATAAATGACCACCAACATTTGCAATTGCAGATCATGAAGAAAACATTTCAGGATATGACATCCTTAAAGGAAAAGTTTGGCAATTGCCCAATGGGAATGTCTGGTCATTTGGGCCCACCACAAAAACTCCATATAGTAAATTTTCTGGAAAAAAAGGGAAAAATTAATCTATTAACAATTTATCCAGTTTTACCTGCTTCTGCTGTGACTAATATCAAGCAGTACTCTATTCCTCCTGCAGCCAAAGAAAGGGTAAATGAATGAATTAAGAATTTAGAACAAAGGGGAATATATTTAGGACACATTCCCCATAAAATAATCTTGTTTGGCTGCTAGGAGAACCAGATGGGAGCTGGCACTTAACAACTGATCAGCAACAACTTAATGCTAACACAGAACCACTCACTGCAGCTGTCCCAAATATTGCAAATCTCACTGCTGCCCTGCAAGCAGCTGCACATGCATGGATGGCATTTTTTAATATTAAAGACGTGTTCTTCATGGTTCTGCCTCAGGAAGAAGACAAACCCAGATTTGCATTCACTTGTGAGGGAACACAATATACCTTTAATTGCCTGCCCCAAGGGTACAGCTATTCACCTACCACATGCTTTAGTTGAACTCCTTCAACAATTGAAAATCCTGGCAGGAGTACAAATCTATCAATACACTGATGATGTGTTGACAGAAGGTGAAGAGGGAGATGCAGTAAGAACAACAGCACAGGATATATGGAATAAATTAACTGACAAGGGGATAGAAATGCTCCTACTAAATGACAACGCCCTTCTAAGGAGGTAAAATTCCCAGGAACCTGGTGAGTTGCTGGTCAGGCTGCAGTTCCAGATGGAATAATTACAAAATTGGATGCTATAACCACTCCTACTACTAAAAAGGAACTTCAAAAGATCATGGGTACTTTAGGATACTGGAGAAATGTTTCTGGATTTTTTTCTAATAGAATGACCATTGCACACATTAATGAGGAAAAAACAGACCTGGGAGTGGCCTGATAGTCACAAACAGGCTTTGCAGACACTGATAGAAGAGTTAAAAACACATCAAGCACTAGGTCCTGTTCATTCCAGTGATCCTATAATTGTTAAATGGGGTTTTTCTGAATATGGGACTTACTGTAATATGTTCCAGAAAAGTCCACATGTACCCAAACAACCATTAAGGTTGATTTCCACAGGATTGAAGGATACTGATAAGAGATACATTGATTGGGAAAAGGGATTATTATCTCTGACCTGAGCTCTTAAACAAGTAGAAAAATTCAACAGCATCAACCTGTGCAAGTCCTTTTAACCTGTCAGTCAGTATTAAGAAGGGCAGTGCTTCACCAGATGGAATTGCACAAAGATCAACAGTACACAGGAGGTTCGTCTCAAGGATCAGATGGATATAACTGAAGGACAACAAAACCTGCAAAATTACATAGCTGTGACCCCAGATATGCTAGCTTTGAAACAGCCAAATAAACCTAGTCCTGTGATGCTCCTGCATTTACATCAGACTCTGAAGTTAGAGATGCCTGGTTTGTTGTTATGTCAGCCAAACACATCGATGGTAAATGGAAGTACAGACCAGTTGCTTTTAACATTCAGACAGGAATGGAAGCAATAGAAGAAAGAATAGGAAGTGCACAGGTGGGAATGTTAAAAGCTGTATTGCTGGCAGGAAGAGAGAAAGCAAAGACAATATATTTTGACTCTTATGCAATCTGAGCTGGTGCCAGTGGTTGTGTCAATGGAAAACAATAATGTGGCAGGTGAATGGAAAAGAGGTGTGGCAGAAGGAGGATTGGAAGTGATGTTTTTATGGGCTCAAACCCAACCAATCCACATAGAATGGATCAAAGCTCGTGCCAATGGTCAAGCCTTCCAGGACAACCTGAAGGTGTCCCAACCCATCAAGGTCAAACTCCTCCAGCTGGGATTGTACCTATGACTAATGGACACTTGAGGACCATTAGCCTGGGTGGCTACAGGCTCTAATGGCCACCAGCACAGAATCAGTTCATGGATAATTCCCACATTCTGAACTAAGGAAATTAACCTATCCTATCCAGCACAGCTGCTGAGATATATATTGTTTTATTTTACAGACCAATGGCTGCTCCTGGTCATCATCCTGATGATAACACCTGGAACACTCCAGTGGAAAATATCCTTCAAACAGCCTGGAGGCTGCTGAAGTGTGGACTTGCAAACACAACAGATCTCAAGGGCCAGCAGGTACCTGCCTACAAGGGTCCCTCTACAACTTGGAGGTGGTGTTGTCATGCAGCAGCACCTGTGGGAATGAACATTAGCCTGGTTAAAAACTGTTGAAACATCCTGATCTACACCAACTGGTACAACTGAAAAGGATAATTGAAAAATCATTAATCACTGTCCATCATGATATGGAAAAATGCACTGTTGTTCTAGAGAGAGTGAAAATGGATAGAGAATGTCACTGTATGATGACTTGTTTGGATGATCCCCAACCACGGTGGGCATTCTGAATTTATTGTTACACCCTGTTATTATAATATTATTATTAATCAGAATCTGGTTCCTATAAGTAATAATTTTTTATATATTTTATATGTAAGAGTGTGGTACTTAATCCAACAAATGAGGATACTAATGATTCCAGAAGCACATCAATTAAAGTAATAGTGTTTCTTGCCAGAATCAATAGCTAATTCTATAGTATGTTCCATTTAATATTATTAACTAAATTCTAACTGATTTTTATAATAATTTTGTATGTAAAAGTATAAGGTATGATTATAATATAGCTAACACTATTTCAAATCCACTGATAAAATAGTAAAACCTAGGAGACTGATGAATCTCAACATATTTAACAAGGTGGGTTTTGCGGATGCTCAACAAGGATTCTCCTCAAGGTTAAGAGAAAGAGACCTGCCCATGAGTGTTGATATTGGTGAGTTACATCAATCTCTACTTAAAAGTCATTTCTTATTGTCAGCATTAATATAATTGCTATAATATGGTCCATCTATTATACTATACACTACCAGTACTTTTAGCTTTTATGCTGTATAGTGAATAATCCCATTTAAGGTCTTTTTTCTAATAATTTTTCATAATAAATAATTAATTTTATGTAAATGCATATGATTGGACATCTTTCAATTGGGGTGGGAGAGGGGGGAAGTTACTTAAACTGTTGCGAAAGCAAGAGGCTGAGATTGGCTCCAGCTGACCCCAGGCTCCTCTCTGAGGAGGAGTTAAGAAGGCAGGGGAATCCTCTCTGCACCTGGTGGCTCAGCAGTGGTGCTGTGGTGAGAGCAGCACAGTCCCTCAAACTGGTTGCAGGTGTGTATCAAGATGGGTTTTTTGGGTGGTCTGGGCTCAGGGTTTTCCATTCACACAACACCAAATATCACCTCTGGCTCACAGCTGACTCTGGGCTGCAGTGTGGGCATGGTATGAGGAGCCAGAGGACGGTTGTGCATTTGTTCAAATTACAGGGGGGATTCTGCTGCTGAGGAGCAGCTAGCATTTAAACTGTTGGTCTCAGTATTTCAGAAAGAGTTCATTGTTGTGCTTCTTCCTTTTCCTAATTTAGATGGCTGAAGGGTGCTAAAGAGCAGCTCATTGGTGTCCCTGCAGCTCACCAGCTCCAGCCTGCCCCGCATCCTCAGCTTGTGAGCTTCAGGCACTGGCATGGGTGCAAGATCTATCACTCACCACAGTGCTGCAGAGAACAATGGAGACCTCAGCACAGCAGGAGACAAAGATGCCTGGAAAACAGCTGCTCCTTGTTCAAACATGCAGGCTGCATCCATGCAAGGAGTCAGACCAGCCAAGAAGAGAGTTTTGAGAAAGGGACAGGATTTGCATTAATCTTTATCTGATGGTGAGGGTTCCTGCTTTCTTATGAGCTCAAATTCAGCATTAATTAAATTGCTCGCCTTTCTCCACAGAAATAAGTACACTGATATACAGCATGGGATTTGAATGCAAGCTGACAGGCCATGGTGGCTTGGGTGAAAGGTGGAGAGACTTGTGATGACAAACAGCCTTTGCATGCAGGACAAAAATCTGGGTAACACTGAGGAGCCACAATGATGGCCAAAATGATGTGTAAAACCCCAGGTTCCATCCTGCACTCAGTCCTCTTGGCTTCCACAGAAATACTCCAGTACTGGTGGGCACCAAGTCTTGTGGGAATTCGCTGCTCCTCTTCCATCTCCTTGGGAAGCTGGGTTGATAAGGAATTGCCTTCAACAGAGGCCATCACAACACCTCAATATGTGACTGTTCCCCCACCGTGGGCTAAGAGTGCAGACACCACGACCTCCCTGGGCAACGCCAATGCTTAGTCAACCTCAAAGTAAAAAAAGTGTTTCCTAATAATCAGAGGGAAATTTCTGTGTTTCAGTTTGCCCCCATTGCCTCTTGTCCTGTCACTGGAAACCACCAAAAAGAGCCTGGCTCTAACTTCATGGCAGCCCTCCTTCAGGTATTTATGTGCATTGGTAAAATTCCCTTTGAGCCTTCTCTCCACACTGAAAAGTCCCAGTCCTTCCTCACAGGAGAGATTCTTCAACCCTCAATCTTTTTCATGAGCTTTTTCTAGAGTCTTTCTGGTATGTCCATGTCTCTCTTGTACTGGGAAGCCCACACCTGGACCCAACACTCCAGCTGTGACCTCACAAGTGCTGAGTACACTGGAAGGAGCTTGACCTGCTGGCAGTTCTTTGTCTAATGCAGCCCATGGTACCATTTGCCTTCTTTCTCACAAAGGCACGCTCCTGGCTTGTGTTCTACTTGGTGTCCAGCAGGACCCCCAGATCCTTTTCTGACAAGGTGCTTTCCAATGGGGTGTCCCCAGCATATTCTGGTGCATGGGGCTGTCCCTTTCCTCAGGTGCAGGACTTCACATTTGCCCTTGTTGAACTTCATGAGGTTCCTGTTGGTCCATCTCTCCCACCTGTTGAGGTCTCTGGATGTCAGTGTGGCCCCGTACTATCAGGCTCTCCTCACAGTTTTGTATCATCTGCAGACTTGCTGAGGGTGCACACTTCCCCCTCATCCAGACCACCACTGAAGATGTCAAACAGGACTGGACCCAGTGTAGACCCCAAACTCCCAGTCACTGGCTTCCACCTAAACTGTGTCACCACCTTCTGGACTCAGCCATTCAGCCAGTTTTCAATCTGCTCAACTCACCCACACATCAAGAGCCTGTCTATGGGCATCTAATGTCAGATAGCATTGAAGTCCTCAGAGACATCCAGGCAGGAACTATCCACTCCTCTTCCTCCGTGTCCAGGCCAGTCATTTCTTCATAGAAGTTTGTAAAATTGGTCAAGCATGGCTTCTCCTTAGTGAAACTGTGCTGACTGCTCCTAGTGGATTTCCTGTCATTTATGTACCTGGAAATGGTTTCCAAGGATGAAGTTGAGGCTCATCAGCTTGTAGTTCTTTGGGTTATCCTTATTGTCCTTCCTGAAGATAGGAACAACATGTGTTTCCTCCAGGCTTTGGGTGCTTACTCCTCTTATTTTATGGGAAAATGTGTCAGTTCTTAAAAGATGTGGTAAAACAGCATAATCACTGAAAAGACTGCATGTGAGAGAGACTTTTCCTGGCCTGGCTGTGCTGGGAAATACTTCAGAGATAAAGGGTGCCTTGGAAACCAGAGGATTATTTTTGATGCTAACCTGTGTTTCAAGTCCATCCATGGATTCACAAATAACCTCTGGCATGCCTCTGCTTGGGTGATCTTGTGGGCTATAACAAATTTGTGAGTGCAAAGACAGGGAAAAAGAAGTTCAAGTCCCTGTGGGCATCTCTCCATAATGATTCACTCCTGGCATGACATGGAGCTTGCAGCACTATCCATGACTGATCTGTGCTCAAGAGTCCCAGCTCTGCAGTGAACTGCGTCAACCATTCCCTAAATGGCAGAGGAAATGCCCTAATACTCATCCATATGGTAAAAGAATTAAGGACATCAACAACAAAAAGATAATTAGGGAAAGATATCCAATAGAGATGCAAATTAACCTCCCTCCACAAAGCCCTTTATAAATCCTGGGATTTTGTGCATTTATTACTTCTATTAAATGTGACATATTTAAAGCTTCCCTTTGCCAAAAGTGCTCTTTCACTCTTTCACTCTGACCTCGCTTAGCTAGTTCATGAACAAAAAGGGAGATTAAAGGGGAGATAAATACAATTTATTAAACACTTGGGACCACTGGAAAAAATGCCATGTATAAAGCCTTCATGAAACATACAGTGTTCTTAAACATTTTATTTTGCTGAAGGTTTTGAACTATTAATTACGAGTAACATTCCAAAGTTCAATGTTTCTCTATCAACCATCCCCTTGCTTGCTAGGAGCTTAACCAGCTCCCTCCTCACCACCCCTGCTGCTTCTCTTGTTTCCTCTTTGCATCCAAGCTTGTACCAACCACTGCTTGATCTAGGTGGAAAATAAAAGCACTAAATATACCGTGGCTCTGGGTTACAGCTCAACAAAAAAGGGCTTTTTTTCAAAAATTGGATGAGATGTTTGCCTAACATGGATGGTTCCTGGCAGGCCAGCACACAGACAGTGCAGTTTTTTGGTATCCAACACGTAACGTGAAGCTCAGGGTGGAGGTCATTTGGGGCTGGGTGAGCATACGGGGAAGCAGGTTTTGCAGAGTGGAAGTGGTGGGCTAAGTCCATAGCAGCTGATTTCTGACTGACTTCAAGCAGGGGTGGAAACTCTTCACTTCTTCTGCCCCTCTGTGGCTTTTTCTCATTTCCAACAGTTGTCATTTGCTGCTGCAGGGCAGCTGGGTTTTAGCAGGAACATCCTGTCCTTACTTGCAGCTGGAACTGAGTGAGGATTTTGGTGGTGGAGATCTCTGGGGAGGCAGTGCCACCACACGGTGCACGTCCAGGAGCACAGCAATCCCACCTGCCACCCCACGTGTCAGACAGCTCTGGTGGCTGCAGGCCAGCATCCTCAGCAGGTGTGCAGTTACTGACACAGCTGAATGCCAGGAGACCTTGGTGCTCACTGGCTCCGGCACTTGCTGTATCCATGGCAGGACACGGAGCTTGGCTGGATCCAGCACTGCTGTATGTAAGTGGAGACAACTCCCTAAAATAGCCTGGGGCAATCATGGAAAGCATATTCTGCATGGAAGACAGTCAGACACGTTTCCTCCCACGTGCAGTGGGAGTTGTCATGGCTGTCTGGACCAACATTTCAGCCTTCAGGAGATATGAGGCAATCTGGTGCAGCTGTATCCTCTTTCCCTGTGAGATACATGATGTCATACCCAGCCTCTGCTGCCAGGGCCTCACATCACACTTGGGCACTTGCTGCTGCTGAGGAGCTGTGTGATAACCTGCCAATCTGCAGTCATGTGTCAGAGCATCTTAATGGGTGCAAATTGGGAGCAACTCCATAAAAGTTAATTACACTGGTGGAAAACATGGGCAGTGAGCCTTCTGTGCACTTATCAGTGAGGCTCGGCCTATTAGTCATGATTTACTCAAAACTGAACAGAGAACAACAAATGTCTGGCTGGCACTATTGAAGTAACTGCTTCAAGTTAACATTTATGGGAAATGGTCTGTGTAATGGGAAACAGCTCTTTGCTTCTGAGCTCATGTGCTGCTAAAGAGTTTACTTTCTTCTGCATGTCCTTGCCAGTCATCTTTTGTTATGTTGAGAATGTATTGATTTTATTAACATCCTTTGGGAAGTTAAGGTTACTTTGGGAATTAATTTATTTCAAAAGCATCCTCCTTGAGACTGAGTATGTGTAAAAAACTCATGCTGCATAGCAAGAAAAGAGGGAGTTCTGAGAGCTGCCATGCTCTTCCCTCACGTTGTGACTTCCAGCAAAGCTGCAGTCCCCAAGCTTGGCTCGGACCTTTAGGGAAAGTCAATCTGCACCAGCCCAGGGTGCCAGCACCAAAAGGAATTTTTCAGTGATGCTATAATGGACCTTTTTGGTAGATCCCTTGGGGTGGATTAGATTGAAATGACACTGAATGACTGGTATATACATATCTATTTTTTAAGGGTTATTTTAGAACAATTTGGTTGCAATGAAAAGGAGGTGTGTAGCCATTTTTGTTATTCTCTGTAGAATTATAACAATACAAAAGTATAAAAGCATCACTTAAGAAAATATATAAGGAAAAGTAAGACAGAGAAAAAGCAAAAGAATAGACAGTAGAGACAAAAGGTATCATGTGGCAGTCATATTTTCTGGAAAAATCCCTTTGCCCAGGATTTCTCTCCTGGGAAGCTGAGAAGCCTCAGAGATAAAGGTAAACAATATTATCTCATTTGCTTCTCCTGTGTTTTGCTGCTTTGGAATGTGGTTGGATATTGTTTATCCAACAGGTGATTGTTTCATTGGTTCCTGGTGTGAGTGTTTTCACTCATTGGCCAATTACGGCCAAGCTGTGTCGAGGCTCTAGAAAGAGTCACAAGATTCATTAGTACCTTTCTAGCCTTCTGTCTGTAACCTTTCTGTATTCTTTAGTATAGTTTAATATAGTATTCTTTAATATAATATAGTATCATAAAGTAATAAATTAGCCTTCTAAGAACACGGAGTCAGATGCATCATTTCTTCCATTGTCGGGGGTCTCTGAAAATACAAGATTATCATAACCCGAGGATCTAGCAATGAGACTTGATTATTCCAAAGTGATGGCTGCAGTCTTGATCCATCGAGGGTGGATCTGCTTCTTATCAGCTTTTTCTCTTATTTGGCTCAAAAATCAGGGAGTTGCTAAACAAAGGTTGGTTTGTCATGGTCATCCTCCAGTGGTGGGTGTGCACCTGGGCTGTGCTTGTGCACATCAGAGGTTTCAGCACCACACACCCAACAGGTCTCCTTTTCCCCTTCAGCTGGGGGTGCAAACCTGGGCTCAGCAAAGCACACCCTCCCTGCTGCTTTTACAAATGGTCGATAGTTTGAGCCATTAACCCTCAACATTTCAGTCTCTCACAGACACCAAGGTGGTTGGTTGTCCCTGGCACACATCTGGCCCTGGTGGTGTCCCCTGGTCTGGGGGCCAGCTCACACCACGGACCACTCCTATAGCAGTGTGATCCCCCTGTGCCAACTGGTCTCAGTGCTGGAGCTCCTGCAGGGAATCAGCTACCAGTGATTGGGTTGTCAGTGCTTTTTAATAAACACCTGAGCATGTCCTGGGCCAGCAGAGAAATAATGTGAGTAGGCTGTGGCAAGAAGAGGTTGGGCAGCACTGCTGAGAGCCAAGAGGATCATTCCTCTCATGGCAGGAGGTACCTCCCACACCATGTCTGAGCCTTACAGTGCTGTGTCAGGCTTTCCTAGACTGAGACTTAGATTTCACCATCCCAGATGGGAGTTCTAGAGAATGCAGTGTTGGAATGATGTTCCCCAGGAGAGGGCAACCAGACCTGCTGAAGAATGTGGCCATGAAAAGGGGGCAGGAAGCAGGAGTCACAGCAGGGATGTTGAAGGAGAGCACTTTTATTAGGTGGTGATTAGGTGGTGCCACCCTCTGTGCCAGCACCTCTGCTGGAACACCCATTGCCATGGTCCCCAGGACACAGCAGCAGTGGCATTTGCTGTCCCAGGGATGTGCTGGTGCACCATGGCTGTCCAGTGCTCCCCAGCTCTGCGCTGATGTGTGGGCCCAGGCCAGTAATGGAGCTGAGGGTTTTGTTAGCAGGTTCATCTCAGCCTGACCTTTTGTCTTTTAAATCCCAGTGGCAGAGGAGTTACTCAGATTAGGAACTTAATTGGCCGATTGAAGCAAAGGTTTCTGCAAGGTTTCATTATCAACAGACATTTCAGCTTATTGAAGCAATTTTTGGAGTCTTTTAACCTAACTCTAAACCCAGCAGTTTTACCCTGAAGAGCAGGGAAACATTTGGAAACCTATTAGACTCTCTACTGTTAGCTATTCCTATGGGAAAATGGAAGTTGGCAGTAGGAGCAAATGAACAATAGTAATACCCAGCAAGTCACTCCCTGCCATTTTTACTGCACAACAGTGCAGATCACACAAGTATTGTGTCTGTCCACATGAAACTCAGCACCTGGACTCTTGTGTTCGCCCAGCTTCTGTAATGAGAAATATCTCAACACTCCCAAAAACTTCAATTAAATGCCAATCCTTCCTATACGACATGAAGGCAATGTCAAATAATCTCCTGAGGTACAAAAGCCCCAGGGTAGTAATCCCTTTAAGATCAAAATATCCATGGAAATTTTTTTTTAAACCAGGCACAGGTTTCAGGTTCAGGTGAATTTATTTCACTGGGGTGTCAGAAAGGCAGTAGTTTAGTATCAGTGTGGCAGTTCATGTGTGCTGAACTAGAGAGGGCAAGGAGCTCCTGCTGCCCACAGCCCAGCCCAACCCCGCACCACATGGCCACACGAGCAGCTGCTTATTGCAGGTCAGTGGAACAAGCTGTGCTAAACACATGTCTGGGGAGAATGTGTCCAGGGCTGTGCTTTTCGTTCCAGGTCAGCACTCGGGCAGCTGCTGGGGGAAACGTGCACAGTTGTGCCTCCCTTAGGGGAGACAGACCTGTGCCTCCCTCTCAATGGGTAGATGCTCCAAGTGTGCACCCCAACACTTCTACAGCCCCTCCAGGGTTAACATTCATGAAGCAATTTTTAAAGATTCCTTGTGAAAATGTACTTTTGCCACAAGGCCAGCACCTGGCAGAGAGGGACAGATCTCTGTTCCCCAGGAGATTAACCTTCATGGCTTGAGAGGAGCCAAGTCCCTCCTGGGACAAGCCAGTGTCTCTCCATTTCCCCTCCTGTACCCACTGCCAGTGCATGCTTAGGCTGGCTCATCTGTTAACAAATGAGCCCGAGCACATGTGCAGAACAGGGCCAAAATAACACTCATGGCACGATTCCAGCTGATGGGTCCCAGCCTGGAACAGCCTCCTGAGAGCCAGCTGCCTCCTCTGCTTACAGCCCAGGGACACCCAGCCTGACTCTTGGAGAAAGGCTCTTCGGGCAGGATCCCTTTCACCCAAGTTTAGATGCTCCCAGCCTGCAGCTGAGCGAGCTGGCCACGGTCCCTTGGAGAGGAGATCAGGCACTTCCAGAGGCCTTGTCACCTCACCCTGGGTTACATGAAGGTCAGATAAATCAGCCTGGAAACACCAGTTGTTTCACAGACTATAAAAGGTGTCTCAACTGCCAGCTCTGGGATGAGATGCACCATCCTTGAGGTTTCGTTCCTTTGCCTAAGAGCAGATGTCCAATATCTGCTTGGCCTGCAGCTGCTGGCCCCCAGGTCTGTCTTGTCCCCAGATCCAGGCTGATCACCACGTGCCACAGCCCCTCCAGAGCAGGACACTGGTGGCCAAGAGTTGTGCAGGTCTTGCTCAGCATCCTCCTGCACTGGGCTATTGGAGGAGAGATGTTGTGCCCAGTGACCAGCTGCAGAGGGGCACTGACAGGGGAGACCAGGTTTGTGGCAAAATGTACAGAATTGCCCACAGTATTTCAGTACTGGCAGTTTGTACATCAGGCTTTTCCTTTTTTTTTTTTTTTTCTTGTTTTCCTTTTTTTTTTCTCTTATCATACATATAAATTTCAGAAGATATGAGTTTTGTCTGCTTCTGATTAATAAACCAAAAGGAACAACTCTGACAACCAAGTGATTTCTATGCTGATTCCCAAACCATTCTCTCAAGCTTTGAGACCATAAAGCCTTCTCACCCACAGTTTTAAGAAAAAATATAACTAGAACTTCCTACAACTACTTCATATGAAGACTCATGCGCTGTTTGAGTTGAAGCATTCTTACTATCTCAAGTGGAGCCAAATAATGAGGCATGTGAAATGTTATCCTGAACAATTAAAACCTGGCAAAGTTTAAGGAACTGAAAACAGGAAAGAAAAACATAAAGGAAATGGCTAGATGTATTTATCTGCATCAGGAATAATTTGCCACTTAATTCTAATAAGGATCATGTTCATATTGGTTTATCCAGGTGCCAAATGGGATTATTGTCTCATTTGTGACATGTAATCAACTGGGAAATAATAGCAGGAAGCGTGCTGCGTCCTCTCCTCCCCTCTCCTCGGGCAGTCACTTTGCAATGCTGCAAAACCGCAGGGAAAGGGGCCTATCTCCCATCTATAGCCAGTACCTGTTTGTCGGAATTCAGGACATCCCTCTGGCTGTCCTGGATTGCCAGGTCACCTGCCAGGGGGCTCGAAGACCCTGGCACAGAGCCCAAGATGCCTGTGACTTTGATTATGACACATGGAGCAAGTCACCAACTTTATATGAGGATCTGCAATCCACGAAAGTATAAGTAGAATAATAATTAGTTTGTCACAGGGTGGAAAAATAGATTTTTTCGGGATTTTTAGAATCAGGGTTCAAGGGGCAAGATGGAGGAATCTGGGTGTGTCCAGCCTTTCTCCTTCTTTTTCTTGGCCTCCATTTTCTGCCGTGATGTTGGCACTTTTAGATTGATTTAGAGTAGAAGCTCAATGTCTAACGTAGGTGATAGGTATTGGGAAGTAATTGTAAACATTGTACATGTAGTTTTTAGTATAAAAAATAACACAGCCCGGGGGCAGGCAGAGTGTCTCTGTCTGACCTGCTGAGGGGACCTCGCAGGTCAGGAGAAAGAATTTTATAGATAAGATACAATAAACAACCTTGAGAACAAGAAATTTATAGTTCTGACTCCCTCTTCGAGCACCAGGCTGGGAAAAGAGACTTTCTAACTTTTCTCGGGGTCACTCTGAGCAGCTAAAGCCCCGAGGCCTGTTCTTTTAACAAACCACAAGGTCTGCAGTGCTTCATCCTGGGGACAGCCACACAAGCAGCTTTCTGGCGTCTGTGCCTCTCCAGGCATCTCTGGGTTTCACTAAGAAGTGTAGGGGAATAGAATATAGGTAATAAAGGTAGCATAGAAAGTAATCTTACCCCCTAAAGAGTTGCAGCTGAGCCAATTACTAAGGATTAGGAGCAGGCCTGATGTTAACAGGCCACACCTGTAGCCAGTCAGAAGAGTGTTATAAAAGAGTGGATTTGTTGGCTGAGAAGACCTGGAGTCAGTTGGCTGCTGTGAGGACAAGAAAGGGTCAGTGCATGGAGGAGCTGTGTACAAGAAACATCAAGGAGGTACAAAACTCTAGCAATATGGAACCCTTGCAATATAATGATAATAGAATCTTTGTAATATAATGACAACGGAGATCCACCCAGAGTATCTGGAGGAGATCCACACTGGAGCAGGAGGATGCCCAAAGAAGGTTGTGACCCCATGGCAAACCCATGCTGAAGCAGATTTACTGGTAGGACTCACAACCCCATGGAAGGATCCCACACTGGAGCAGTTTGTGAGTAACTGCAGCCTGTGGGAAGGACTCACCTTGGAGAAGGTCGTGGAGGACTGTCTCCTGTGGGAGAGACCCCACCCTGGTGCTAGGAAGAGTGTGGGAAGTCCTCCCCCTGAGGAGGAAGGAGCACCAGAGAAAGTGTGTGATGAGCTGAGTGCAGCCCCCATTCCCTCTCTGCCTGCACTGCTGTGGGGGAGGAGGTACAGAATGTGGCAGTAAAGTTAAGCCTGGATTAAGAAGGAGAGGGGGAGAAAGGTGTTTTAAATTTAGTTTCTATTTCTCATTATCCTACACTGATTTGAATGGCACTAATTTATACTAATTTTTCCCCAAGTCAGGTCTATTTTGCCCCTGCTGGTAGCTGGTGAGAGATTTCCTTGCCCTTATTTCTCCTTGTCTTTTGTTATATTTCTTCTCCCCTGATGAGCAGGGGTGTGACAGAGCAGCTTTGATGGGCACCTGGCCCCCAGCCAGGCTCAACCCATCACAGTGCTCACCTACATCTGGGTAAGATGCTGCAGCCACAGCAGCATCTCTGGGCTAAGCAAATGTCTGCTTGATGTCTCTGGGAAAGGGACACTGCCACCACCCCCTGCACTTGGGAGCAGAACTGCTGAGCAGAAAATTCCTTTAGACTTCATAAAACACAATATTTGTAATGCCCAGTGTGGAAAATGATGCTATCCAGAGCCATTTGCAGGAGTAACAGAGAAAATGTACTTCCAGGCTCTACTCCAGGGACTGGTGGCCAAGGTTGGGATGCGGAGAAGGTGAGGACACTGCTGGTCCAGGAGCCCAGCACACCTTGCCAGCTGACAGTGCTGTTTCTGCTCTCAGGAGACTGATTCCTGCAGGACAGTAGCAGTGACTGGCTTCAGACAAGCCTGATCTCATTAGCTTTAATGTACACCTCATGAATTCCAAATGGGGCAGCAATATTGGGGAAAAGATGCCCCATTCTGAAAGCTGGGCTATCCAGCAGGGGCTCAAACCAGCTCACATGGAGCACAGCCTTCCCTGACCCTGATGTCTCACTCTCAAACCATGACGAAATCTGCTTGTGTGTCCTGGCAAAACCCTGGCTTGTGAGAAAATGCTGAATATGTGGAGTGACAGGCCAGCAGTGGCTTCCCAGGGAAGTGTCAGCCCTGCTGCCCATCCGACCCTTCAGATCCACACAGCAGCCTGAGGCTCGTGATTCAGCTGCAAACCAGGCGAGCCCTGTTCCTACTCTTTCTGCTTTCTTTTGTGTTTTTTTTTTTTTTTTTTTGCCACACCA
>JAWWMS010000297.1:0-28058 GCA_035048045.1 Chlorospingus semifuscus
TCTCCTTCTCCTTCTCCTTCTCCTTCTCCTTCTCCTTCTCCTTCTCCTTCTCCTTCTCCTTCTCCTTCTCCTTCTTTTCCTTCAGCCCCTCAGAAGAAATTGTCCCACCCATCAGTCTCTTGATCAAGCTCAGGCTTTCTTCCTTCAGCCTCTCCAGTCTCTCCTCTCAGCTGCTTGTATGCTTGAGGAGCACAGAATATTCCTGTCAGAAGTGAAACATCCAGGCTGGTTCAAAAAAATGTAACAGGCAGGAAAAGGGCAGAAACAGAAAGCACTTGAGCAAAAAAGAGAGAAAAAGGACATGTATGCCTTTGGAGGTGGTGGAGGAGAGCACAGAAAGGAATTACAGAAAAGAAATGTGGTGCAACTTGGTGAGCAGTGAAGGAGACAAGAAGAGCTGAAATGGTAACAGAGCTGCAAGTGCCTCCTGCTCCTTGTGACCAGACTGGCTGCGTGCTTTCTCCTGCTCTGAACAAGTGCATGCTTTAGCTTTTAAAATGCTGTGCACAAATAATATGTAGACCTGGGGGGAAACTCTCCCCCCACCCAAAGCCAGTGCCCTTGAGTAGCCGTGGAACTCAGCTTGCTCTCATGGACCCCGCACATCGTGCCCTTGTGTAGTTAATGGTATTCAAGCACTGCCTTGTTTTGGTGTCCTGGCTCTTAGCAAGGAGCAAGGAGCAGAAAAAGTGCCCTAGCAAAGCACAACATGCTCATTTCCTCATTTCCTGAGCTCCACTCTTGCTCTCTTGCTCATCATATGCACCTGTATAAAAAAATTCTCACTAGAACAAGGGACCTGTGTGAAACAGAGGGGAGGACAGGGACTCTCCAGCCTGCTGCCTGCTCTCCTCCACGCAGCCCCCATCGTCTGTTTGACTTTAATGCCCACCCAGCAGGTGGGACAATATGTGCTCACTTATTCCACATGCCTTTCTCTGCCGGTTGCTCTTCTGCAGAGCGTGAACAAAAGCAATTCTGCAAAAGCACCGAGGTCTTGCTCTCATTTTGCAGCACCTACCACTCTGTCTGGGGAGAGCACACCTTGCATATCCATTTTTGGGTTTGCCAGGCTGCACAGAGCTCTGGTGACCTCTGAGGGGTGAAGCAGAGGCTTGAGTCAGTCTGCAGACCCTGCTGTGATTGCTGGTATTTGATATCATTGCCCAGGAAGCAGAGAGGGATGGGGTCCTGGACTACCTGTTCTGTGCAGGAATGAGGCAGTGTCCTGGTTCAGGGCAAATTTGGGAGAGACCCCCCAAAGGGGCTCCTCTAGGAAAGCAGATTCAATCGGCCCCTCCCCACAACTGGTCTGGGAGAAACTACCTCCTTGGAGAAAAGTGGAAAAAACATGTTTATTAAACAATGAAAACTAAACAATATTAAACAATAAAACCCCTTGCTGTTCCAAAAGAGATGACAAACTGAGAAAGCCCTGTCCTCGGGTTACAGCTGAGCTCACTCAGTCTCTGATCAGTCCCTCCAGTGCTGGAAATGTCATGGCCCAGGCCCGGCCTGGTGGGCCTCAGGTGGAGCTGCCGGTGCTCCTCTGGGTGTTCAGTTCCAAAGAAAAGGGAAAAAAACACAGTCCAGGGAACTTCTCTGCCTCAGCTTGCTAAACCTAACTAAAAGCAAAAGAGAGCTCTGTCCCGCTGTCTGTCCATCCGCAGACAACACAGTCCAGAGCAGGAATGTGTAGGAGGAGGGCAGTGTCTGAAAAAAAAACTGTGCGCTTCTAATCTCCCCTCCTTCACTCTCTAGAACAAGTCTTAAAGGTGCAAAACTTATTATTCAGCATAAACAGAACAAGATGATTGGGGATAAAAGCATCGTATAGTCAGCCCAGGACAGAGGGTGTGAGTGCAGCAGCTGGATCTGGCCATGGCTCAGGCTGTGGCTGCAGTGAGTGTGGGTGATACTGAGCTGAGATCCAGCCAAGCCAGGCTGGGAGCTGGGCACACGGACTGGGAGCAAGGGCTGTGTGTGTGGGGGTGTCCTGGGGTCAGCTCTGGCTGTGACAGCACCTCTGTGTCCCCAGGAGCAAGGACAGGGGGCTGTGGGACCAGGGGTGCCACTCACTGAAGAGCTGGACTCTGAGATCCTTGGGGGTCCCTTTCAGCTCAGAAGATTCTGTGATACAGAAACGTGGTCTGTGGGCATGTGCCGACTGCAAAAGTGGTTTTAGCCTTGCTGCAGTTTGGAGCTGCAGCCTCACATCTCTTAGGCAGTTGAAGCCAGCATGTGTTTTCTTGCACAGTACCAAGATTTGACCTCAGTTTGGGAATCTCTAGAAATGATGTAGTCCCTGTTGAAGTGGCTTGAGCTGTTTCTTGAAGTCAGCCCTGTTTCTTAAGCTGACAGGTTAAAAAAGTAGATACTTTTCAGATGCTTCTTCTCAGTCTATATATCCAAGATACAAGATAATCCAGGAGGGTGTTGGCTTACTTCAATTGGAGAACTAAAATAAAATAAAATTAAGCATGAACGCATCCTGTGGCGTACTGAGGTGCAGCACAATTTCTTACCCTTCTTGTCATTTGGATAATGAGCACATTTATAGTCACAGCAGGAACATGTCACAGGGTAAGTTTCCTTAATGCTCTGTCTGAAAAACACTAGGTGACTAAAGAAAAAAGGGCTTATTACAATTAGTGCTGCTTGAGAACTTCTGGATGCTGTGCTTGCTGCCTGCAGACCCGTTGTTCATCAGGACTGAAATTTGGTGTGAACATGTTTCAGTGGCTTTCTCAAGGATGAATTCTCCCTGCACGTCCCAGACCAGCTCAGACTGTTGAAGCTTTCAGCTCCCTGCCAGACTTTGCTGGCATCTGCATCGTCAGGTTATAATTCTGCCACTGGCAACACGGAGCTGCTGCTTTCCTGAAGGCCTCAGAGAAAAGGTAACAAATGCTTTGCCTTCTCCAACATCAGCTCACTGGCTTGATGACCAGATATGGCCCTAAAGACAGATTTTCTTAAGCCGTTTCACTCCTGAGAGCAGCAGAGCTGGAAAAAAAGAAGCAAAATCTCCAAGTAGGATAATATAGAAGAGCAATAGTGAAAAAAGAGCCAAACAGATTTCCTGGTCTCTTCTGGCAGAGAGCAGACATCCTGATAAACAGATGGGATAACCCTCAACCACTGTGTGCTTCACTCCTAGGCTGTCTCTGGCACATAACTTACCATTAAATTCCTGCCACCTGTCCTTGGAGGGGCCTCTGGATGTCCAAGGGGACAAGAACACCCTGCTGAGGCAGCCCTCCCTGCTGCTCAGGACAGCTGGCTCACTGGGCTGTGTCCCTGAGGGGCTTTGGTGGCACTGATGGGGTTGTGTTACCTGTGAGCCACCCTGTGCTCTCTACAGCTGTCTGCCTTGGTACCTCCTGAGGAGAAAGATGATGTGCTGCTCCTGGGAAAGGTGTCTTGAGGTCCCAGCACTGTGTTTTCTCTTCACTGTTTGTACACGAATACTGTCCTGGCAGCTCTGAGAGGTTTTAGGCCTTAAAAATTTGCTTTCTCTTGGGCAACACCTCTGGAAAGTTCCTGGGGATGTCAGTTCTAAGCCTCTGTCCGAGCACAGGCTGATGTGACCTTGGTACATTACCATCACTTCTTTCACACATCTGAAAAAAAGATTCTGTGTCCCATGGCTGAAGGAAGGGACATGTCTAATCTGCAACCTGTGTAGAAGCTCTGCTATACTGACAAATAAATGGCACCTCTTCAGAGATGTCTGAGCAGAGATGTCCCACAACACTGTCACAGGTGCCACGTAAATGCTGCACTGCAGCATGTGGCTTTGTTCTCCTCTCAGCAATGTTTAACTTGGTCCTGTCCACCTTATTTGCTTTGATCAATTTATGGATAAGGTTTTTCAATTTCACAAAGTTTCACTTGCAATGATTTTCAGTAACCAGGAAAAGCTGCCTTCCCTGTACAGCCCATGTACCCATCAGGAGGATCTTCCACCCTTTACTAGCCTGAAGTCCTTTGAAAATCTGGTTTATTCTCAACTTTTTCCTTGAATACTGAGCATTTTCTTCTAAACTTTCTCCCAGACCTCCTTTGCTTGCAGCCATCTGTGAAGGACTCCTGAATAATTCAACAGTACAAAGCTGCTGTCAGTACCCTGGGCTCAGCACTGTCCAAAGTGAGCCATGCACTGCCAGAGGCTCCACCACATCCTCACCTGCCCCTCCTGGGACACATAAAACTCCCAGACCATTTCTTCCTCCACAAAAATAGGTCCAGCTTCTATTAACTGTAGCTGTGTTCTGTATCAAGCCAGCAATCACCTCCCAATAATCTCAGGCAGCAGCAACGTTCCCAAAACTGTGAAGGTGATGCTGGAACTTGCAGCCAGCAGAGTTGACATTAGTGTTGACATTGGATGCACTTCACTCTTTGTCTTAAACACATGTTTATAGGCGCACATGCATGCTGTTGATGAGCAGGTTTCTCTCTGAAACTCACTGTTTTTATTAAAAGAAAGGCTCAGAGGACATGTCCTTCTTGTGAAGCCTCTCTGGAGCCTTGTACTGGTCCTTGCTCAGTCCTCTTGGAGGACAGCAGTTGATAACAGCACACACAGACATATCTACATCTACTAAATCTTATCCTTCCTCTAAGAGTGACAAAATGATGCTCTGCAGGACAGGAAAGAAAATTCACACATTTATCTCTCCTGAGTTTATGAGTTGAATTTTGATCTTTGATTTGTTGGTCAGCCCTAAAAATGTGGACTTTACTGTGCTGCAACTCAGACTTCTGGCTTTTCTTTCTGCCCTGAAATTCATAATGCCTGGCTAATGAGCTTAGGCATGGATGTCAGGAGAGTAGCTGTAGTACAAAAGAGAGAAAAAGCTTCAGGAACAGACTTTTTTTTTGCTTCTGGAACAGACTTTTACTTCAGGAACAGACTTTTTTTTTGCTTCTGGAACAGACTTTTGCTTCTGGAACAGACTTTTCTGCCTATGGTAAGAAAAAAAGATGCTTTGATTCATAGCAAATGAGCCTTTCCAAATAAACTTGGCTGGGCATGCAATGGCATCTTCCTGTCACTGCAAAATAAATTCCTCCTGAGAAAAAAATCCCTTTTGATAAACAACTCTCAAAGTGGTTTTGTCAGGTCAGAATTTAAACAAGAAATTTCCTGCCTGCAGCAGGCCAAAAGTCAGGGAAAAAATAGGGATGGATCCTCTCAACTCTAGGCAGGATTTTTCCATCCTGGGTGCCCTTTCTTCACAATGTGCGGTGCTCCCAAAGGCACCCTGAGCGCACTCCGTGCTCTGCTCTGCTGAGCTGAGCAGGAGGCAGGGAAAAGCTGTGCTGGAAGTGAGTCCTTGGAGCTGGGGCTCTGCACCAGCTGAGTGTGGCCCCTGGAAGAGCCTCCTGCTCGGAGCCAGAGCAGATATCCTCTGCAAAGACACGCCAGTTCCACTTGGCTGGGTCACAGCCTGTGTGCTCCGTGGGGAGGGGTCAGCCCTCTCTGCTCTGAGCAGGCTGGGTGAAATGCCACACTCTGTTTGACACAGATGACAGGGCTTGGCTGGGCAGGACGGGACTTTGGGCTGTCAGCTGAGAAGTCCCAGAGCTGGAAATAGGGCAGGCACCTCCCTGGGGAGCAGGAGCTGCTCAGACTAGTGCAGAGAACCATGAATTTTTTCTGTGCCCGTGGGGGATGCAACCTGGCCAAGCAGGGATAACATTTGCCTACCTGTAGTGTGTGGAGCTGCACAGATATGAGCAGTGGCTGTGAAGCTCAAGCTGTCAGGCAAGCTTAAACCTTCCTGCCACACCATCAGGGATTTTTATTTTGGCATCTTGAGATCTCTTTTAATCTGGCATCCCACAGCCCTTGGGTGTGCAAGAGTTGCTCCTGAGTGGCTGGGGCAGGATGTGAGCCAAGCCCAGATTTCCCACTGGACACTGCTGACATCCTTGCCACCATTCCTTGTGTCACGGCCTGCCAAGAGCTCACTGAGCTCTGACCTCTCTGCATGCACCCAGATATGGAAACTGCCATGGCAAGTTTATTCTCAGCCCAGAATTTATACCTTTCCAAAATTCCTCCCCTTGGAATAAGCAGATTATTTCCCTTTTGGACATATCCGTGCAAGCTCAGCAGGGTCAGGAGACAGTGAGGACAGCCTATTTGTCTACTCCTACGACTTCTAGAGGAAAAGGACACCAACATAATCAAGGTGTTTCTCTCCTAGAGCAAAGAGATTCTTCCCAGAGCCCCAAACTCTGGTTAAGGCCCCCTAGGCTTTGAACTGGAACCTACTGAAAGCTCATCTGCCTCAAATGTTTGACATAACCCTGGTCCCTAATCAAGCTATCATTTCCCACCATTTTCCGGTAATCTCACAAAGTCTATCTCCCCAAAGTATTGTTTGCTACCAACTCACCTATAACAAATGCTCAATTTCCCTTTGGAATAAAGGCTTATTCCCACCCTGTGGCATTCCTGAAGAGTTTTCCAAAGCAGATGACACCATTGCCATTTTTTTCCAGACCCTTTGCAAACTGTAGCTCTGCAAGTCTTATTTGGCCCAGATCTCTTTATTTCCAGTATTTCTTCTTTCAATCCCACTCATCCATTAAAAAGCTCCATTTGGCTGTGCAAGTCTTCCTCTGCTTGGCAAATTAAAGCTATTTTGTCAAAGATTATTTATGGGTCTTGTAGTTCTCTGTCTTTCCCTCTGAATCCCTTTTGTTCCACCCCAATCAATATTTTAACCATCCTGCTCCATTTCTGTGTGTTCTACTCAAGTTCCTGTGCTGCTGTTCTCTCTCTCTGCCTAAATGGGCATGAGTGTGATGAAGTGCCTCCAAACAAATTTCAGAAATCAAGCTCAATTGTCATCTTTTTGACTAGCAGTCAGTGATACTTCCTGACTGTTTATGGAGGGCAACAGAACCAACCATAAAATTCAAATAAAATTCAAGGAGAGGGACAGGAGAAGGAAAGAAATAAAAGGAGGGAAGAAATAAATGAATGAAGAGTTGGGGAGAGAGAAGAAAAGAGTCTGCAATCCCTCAGTGAGACAGAGAAATCAGAGTTTATGAAAACTGGATGAATTATTGATGAAATAAAACTTTTAAGGGATTTATATGCTAATTAATAACTGAGTTAATTCTTATTAAATGGCAAACCCTCTGATTATGCCACCCAGCACAGTCATGATAAAAGCAGCTATTCTTTCTGCAGCTCCTGGCTGTTCTAAAGGCTGCCAGAATTTGTGCCCAGAAGTCACTCAGAAAAAGGAGCTTTCAGATTCCCTTCACACCTCTTTTGTTATCTGTGCATTAACCTCAGCAGACAAGGGATGTGTTGCCCTGATGTGGACAGTCCCAGCACATGGCTACATGAGGTTCAAAAAGACAACAGTTGACAGACTTCAGTTTGCCTAATGAAAAATTTGGTTTTCTTTCACTTTTAAAAGTGTGTCTGTATAAATTTACAGATGTGGGAAGTATCTGGCAATATGAGTCTGCTCTGCTCACAGGGGAGAGTTCAAGAAATGAGCATTTTTTGAGGTGCACAACTAGATATTGCATTGACCTTCTTAGGCAAAGGGGAAGATCTGCACCACTTGAAATCTTGGATACGACCTTTTCTGAAGTGACATGCTTCAATTCAGTATGAAGTTGTCAGATTCAATCATACAGCCTTTAGATAGAAGGGAAAAAACTAATTCTGCCCGTTCTTTGATCAGCCTGGAAGGTCATTGCAACCCCACACTGTTTTTTTGTCTCTGAGCAATGGCCCTGTGAGGTTAACATGGTGAGAATATTCCAGGGTGAATGAGCCTTTAGAGTCTCAGGAAGTGATTGTTGAAGGGTTGTGGAGGGTTGACCTTGTTTGGGTGCCCACCTTGGTTTGACAAGACAGGAGTCGGCTAAGGAAAGCAGGAGCCTCCCCTGAAATGGAAAATGTGAACCCCCTCCCTCTGAATTATTATCATTTTGAAATTAAAAGGCTCTCAGGCAAAGATATGAGAATAGGAATAACAGTTCTTCACTAGGAAAACCAAAAATACAAATGTAATTGTACAAACAAAAAAACCCAAACACTGACAGGGTCAAAATACAACCAGACACCCTGTTGGTGGTCAGGGTGTTGGTAGCAGTCCAGTTGGATTGGTGGCTGCAGCACTCCTGGAGTGGCAGATGTGATCCTGTTGGAGCAGGGATCCTGCAGAAGGGTGGCGTTTTCCTCTGAAGGACCAGTGGTGGTGTAGATGGGCCTGGTCTTCCTCTGGGAATCCAGTGGAGAAGAAAGCTGCTCCTCTGGGAATCCAGTGGGGAAAAGGTTGCCTGTGGTCTTCCAAATCTCAGATTATATCCAGGTAGGAATGCTTGGCTCCTCCCCCTGGGTGGAGCTTCTCCCAATAGGATGATGTAATTTTATCAGCCATGCAGGGACACTCACTGGCCCATTAACAGAAGATATGTCCCAGAGAGAGGATTGGTTGTGGAAGAGATAAAGGAAACAGCCCAATTAACAGAAAATAACTGCTCCATTGACAGGAATAGAATCCACACACCCATTTCCAACATAAGACACCACCAAGCTGCTCCATCCCTCCCTTTTCCAGTGGGACAGGGGAGAGAATTAGATGGAGAACAACCAGCAGGGTCAGATAAGGCAGTTTTATTACAGTGAAAGAAAGGAACAAGCGAGAGTTTGCGTGTCCATACGTGAGGGGAAAAGCCAAGTTCCACTTCCCATCAGCAGCGATGTTCACACACATCCTGGGAAGCAGGGCCTCAGCAGGTGTAATGGTCCTCTTCCAATGTTTCTCTGGAAGGAAAACATTGAAGAATCACAAGTGGTCCCCCTTCCTCCTTTATCCCTTAGCTTATATGTTTGAGCTGATGCCATATTCACAGAATTCACAGAATGACCAAGTTGGAAGCGAACTTCAAGATCATTGAGTCCAACCCATGCCCCAACACCTCAACTAAACCATGGCATCCAGTGCTACGTCCAGTCTTTTTTTAAACACATCCAGGGCTGGTGACTCCACTACCTCCCTGGGCAGACCGTTCCAGAACTTTATCCCTCTTTCCATGAAAATTTTTTTCCTAATATCCAGCCTATATTTCCCTTGGTGCAGCTTGAGACTGTGTCCTCTGGTTCTGTTGGTTGCTGCCTGAGAAAGAGACCAACCCCACCTGACTGCAGCCACCTTTCATGGAGCTGCAGAGAGTGATAAGGTCACCCCTGAGTCTCCTTCTCTCCAGGCTGAACACCCCCAGCTCCCTCAGTCATTCCTCACAGGGCTTTTGTTCCAAACCCCTCACCAGCCTTGTTGCCTCCTCTGGATGTGCTCCAGCATCACCAGAAATGGCACAGGACATCTCTTTGGTTCATTTGGGTCAGCTGGCCTGGTTGTGCCCCTTCCCAGGATCCTGCCCACCCCCATCCCCTTGATGGGGAAGAGATGTCAGAGGGACAGCGCTGCTCAGCACTAGCCAAAAACTGGTCTGTTATCAACACCCTTCCAGCTACCAACGCAAAGAACAGCACTGGGAGGGCTCTGAACTCTGCCTCAGTCAGGGCCAAGGCAGTCTCCACCCCTTATTCCACACAATTGTGTCATACTCAGATCCCACATAATCTATGTACCTTCCAACTCTTCCATTGTATTTATTTTTCATTACTGAAATTCTTTCTTACCCACACAGCTAAAAGTACACCCTTAATCCAATCTCTACACCAAACATTAACTACTACACATTAACTACTAGTTAATACATTAACTACTCCCAGGGCTCTTAGCAGATCCCCTAGTGTTGGCCAGCCAAGTGGCTTCTGCTAAGTTTGCATCCCAGTGCTTCCATGTCCCATTCCCTAAGGCCCTTAACATAGCTTTCAGCAGCCCATTATATCTTTCAGTCTTCCCAGAGGCCTGTGGATGACAGAGAATGTGATATATGTACTTAAGGCCATGTTTCTTTACCCAGGAGTTTATAAGCCACCAAAGCCATTCCACTCCTTGCTGCTGTGAATCACATATTTAAGAATTATCATTAAAATCAACATTCAACATACGATCTTCACTTAGAACAACAAAAAAATAACTAAACTAAACAGAAGAAAAGGTGCCCACACCAAATCCAAGAATAACATCATTACAATACTGAACAAAAATGGACAATTTACACAAAATCTGCTGCTGGACCCTTCGCTACAATTACAGCACAAGTTCTCTGCTATCATTCCACTTGGTAACACAGTTTAATACTTGTTTTGCCTGTTATTTGTCCCAATTAATACCTTATCTCAAAGTCCTCATGGCTCAACAGCATCTCCACCAAAAACTGTCATGGTTTGACACTGGTCAAACACCAGGCATCCCCAAAAGCTTCTCACTCATCCTCCCCTGCCACAGCTAGGCAGAGGAGAGAGAAATTTAATGGAGGGTTGATGAGTTGAGATAAAGAGGGGAAGAAAAAACTCCAAGGGCAAAACAGACTCATCTTAGAGACACAAAGTGAATTTATCACTAAGAAAATCAGAGCAGGATAATGAGATGGAAAATAAGCTTTTAAAAACACCTTTTCCCCCCACCCCTTCCCTCCTTCCCACCAACAGTGCAGGGAGACAGGGCATGGGGGTCTGGGGGTCAGTTCATCACCTGAGGTTTTGTTCCACTTGGCCCTGGGAGATGAGTCCTTCCCCTGCTGCACCGTGGGGTCCCTCCTGCAGGAGACAGTTCTCTGTGAATTTCTCCAGACTGGTTCCAATCCCACCAGCAGCAGTCCTCCCAAAACTGCTGCAAAACGAGTCCCTCCCACGGGGTGCAGTCGTTCAAGGACAAGATGCTCCACCCTGGAAGCAGGGCTCTCTCCCTCCACTGGGTCTTCCACTGGATCACAGTCTCCTCCAGGCATCCACCTGCTCCGGCATGGGCACCTCCTCCATGGGCTGTGGGTGGATCCCTGCATCCCCCAGAGATCCCCATGGGCTGTGGGTGGATCTCTGCATCCCCCATGGATCCTCATGGGCTGTGGGTGGATCTCTGCATTCCCCATGGATCCTCATGGGCTGTGGGTGGATCTCTGCATTCCTATGGACCCCCATGGGCTTCAGGGGCACAGCTGCCTCACCATGGCCTTCACCATGTTTCACCGTGGTCTCACCACAGCCTGCAGAGGAATCTTGGCTCTGGCACCTGCAGCACCTCCTCTCCCTCCTTCTCCACTGACCTTGGTGTCTCCAGGTTGTTTTCCCTCACATGTTCTCACCTCCTCCTCTTCTCTGGCTGGAATTAACCTTGTTTTGATTTTCTTCTTAAACATGTCATCACAAAGGCATTGCCATCATCTCTATTTGGCCCAGCCTTGGCCAGCAGCTTGTCCATCCTCAGAGCCATCAGGGACTGGCTCTGCTGGACATGGGGGAAGCTTCCAGCAGCTTCTCACAGAAGTCACCTCTGTCCCCGCCAGGCTACCAAAAAAACCCAGACCCTGCAAAACCAGCACAAGGGTAAATATTTTTTTAATAGGGAAAGCAAATATGTCCTATTAGACTAGCAAGTGTTCTCAGAGGAAACAGAACCACTTTGGGGTGCACAAGCCCTTCTTCAGGACTGAAATCAAAGCTGCCACTAAGCCATTCTATCACTCCCCTCTTCAGCAGGACAGGGGGACAATATAGCACAGGGATGGCATGGGTCAAGATAAGGACAGAGAGAGTTCATTTACCAAGGATCTTAAAAGTCCAAACAGGTTCAGCTTGGGCAAAATTGATTTAATTTATTGCCAATTAAGCAGAGTAAGAAAATGAAAAATGAGAACAAATGTAAACTTATCTTCTCCCCACTCCTCCCTTCTTCCTGGGCTCAGTTTCACTCTCAGATTCTCACCTCCTCCCCCCAAACCCTGCAGTGGGATGGGGAATGGGAGCTATGGCCTGTTTGTAATACTTTGTCTCTGCTGCTTCCTCAGCTTCTCCTGCTTTTCCCCTGCTCCAGAGTGTGACACATGAGATGGAGTCCTTCACAAGCTCCTCTTATGTGGGACCTTCCCATGGACGGCAGCTCTCCATGGAATGCTGCAGTGTGGGTTATTTCCACAGAGCACAGTCCCCCAGACTCGGCAGTGTGGGTCCCAGGTCCTGCCAGGAGCCTGCTCCAGCCTGGGCCTCCCTTGGGGTCACAGCCCCCTCCATCAGGGCATACTCCATCAGGGCTGCAGGTGGGTATCTGCTCCACCATGGAAAAGGAACAGCTATTCACAGACTCACAGAGATGCTGGTCAGAGGGGAAGGGCTTGGAGCAGGATTCTCACAGGGCAGCTGTTGTTTTGCTTATGTGAGTTTTGAAACACTCCAGGGAGGGTGATGCCCCGTCTGTGTGTGCACCACCACCCTGGGAGGAAGTTATTCCATTGCCCAACATGAACATCCCAAACTGCATCTGTGGCCTTTGCCGTTGTTCCACCAGCTGGACCTGCCAAGCAGAGCTTGGCTTTGTTATCTTGGTTCTCCCACCCAAACTACAGCTGTCCACTCAAGCTATATTAGATGTTCCTTTGGCTCCTGCTTTTCCAGATTAATCCTGTCCACTGCCCTTCACTGATCCCTGTATTTCGTGTATTCCAGGCCTGGATCATTTTGGTAGGACACAAATGGACTGGCAGTCTGGGGTCTGATGTGACTGTGGAGATGGTGTATGTCACAAATCAAATACCACATTTGTAAAAACCTGATTGTGCAGGTTCAGTAACCAGCAGCAAATTTCCAAGGTCTACAGCAGATGTGGAGCAGTCCTTCAGCCCACATGTGTGCCAAGGGAGTCATTGTGCTGTGGGAAACAGCATTCCTTACTGGGAGCTCAGATATAAAACCTGGGCGGAGCAGAACTGGAAGCTGTGCAAGTGGCATCAGGCTTTATAATAAAGGCATCTGGGATTTAAATTTTGCTTTTCCAGAATGAAATTATTTTGCTTTCTGCTATTCCTTGTCGAACAACCGACTAGTGCTGGTGGGCATCATGATCTCACAGCAATCCTGAAATGAGGGCAGCATTTTTGCTGAAGTGGTGAATCTGCCATACCTCTGATTTATTCTTTATCCAGCCTGGAGTGAAGTCAGCAGCAGCAGCAGAGAAACTGCTTGCCTGCATCTTGTCCCCAACTTTTTGAAAGGATAACCTGTGTTAGACAGTTTTGAGTTAGCAACAGAGCTTTTGTTTCCTGGGACAAGAATGTGTAGAAAACTGCTCTTGAAATCCATGGCCTCCTAATCCTTTTAACGCTTCATAATCAGAGTGCACAGGAGGTAGCAGGAGAATCTGGAATAAAAAAAAAATTAGCAAGAAACAATAATGAAGATTTTAAAAATGGAGTCTGGTAAGCAGCTTAGAGAAGGACATTTAAATCTTCTTTTTGAAGTTGCACATTCACAGATTTATACACTATTACAAAACTAATCAGGGTTCTGCAATGTTTAATATCACCTTTTGTCATTACTCATGGCTGCATAGCCTTTCACATGTTATATTCTGTTATTTATTCTTTTATCAAGAACTTCACATCTTTTTTATTTATTTTATGCAGTGCTTTTCTTTCCCTCATGAGCATTTTAAATTTATTCCATGTTTTATTCACTGAGTAGTGAACTTATTTTCTTTGAGCATCCACTGCATTAAAAAAAGGCGCTTTTATTCATTTAAGAGTGAGAGCCCAGATGTCTCCAGCTAAACTGATGCTGTGTTTTGCATGAACCTATAAAATCAGGGTATTAAAAGACTGTAATCCCCTCCCCCAAAGGAATTATATTAGTGTCACAACAATGTAACTAGATTTGGATTCTATTTCGTTGTCTTCACTCAGGTTTTTAAGTTCCAAGTCAGATCAGTGGGCCTGGGAAAATATTAGTGGTTAAGGTGTTTGAACAGGGATATAAGAACAGCTGAAAGGGGTTAGGTACACAGCTCTCATTACACTCATATTCTGCACTGCAGGAAAGAGATGTAGGATAGAATTCTCTAGAAAAGAGAAATATCTGGAATATTTTTATTATCCTCCACAATCTCTCTCCTTCATGTTTTGGGTTAAAATACATTGGTTGTGTTTTTGAAGTTGACAGAACTCCGTGTTAATGTCGCTGTATTCTAGAACAAGCAACTTGTCTCTGTCTTTCTGCTTTAAAACTTCTCAGACCTTAATACATTTGGAAGTCAGAATTTGGAATTTGCTATACCACTCTGGCAATAAGCCTAACATGTTCATTAAGATACATTTATACATCAGATTTTCCATCTGCAGCACGAAAATTGACTTCCTGCTGCCTCACAATGATTTCACCCTAGCTCCCCCTGCTTTCTTTCCATCTTTCTTTATGCAAACCTTGGCTTCTAGGAAGATGCCAGTGAGCAAGATACAATCTATCTGTGTAAAGATAGATATTTATATATATCCATGGTCCTTGGCTGAGAGCAGTGGCTCAATTTATACATGTAGCTGTAGAACTGCTGTATTTGTGTGATTATGTAATCAGCAGTAAATTAAATTACCCCTGTCTGTGTCCACACCTGACCCTCAGCTTCAACAACTCAAAACCCCTTACAGAATGCTCCTAAAGCCAGTATCGGCTCACATATTTCCAAGTGCCTGCAGCCACTTGCACATCCCCTTGGCTTGGAGTAAATCCTGTTTGCAGCATCAGACTGAAAACCCTTCACTTTCTCCTTTGTGCATCCTGAAGTACAGCCAGAGTGTTGCTCCAGGATACCGGGATTGCTCCTGATGCCACCTATCCATTTTGGAGCCTTGGCTTTGGCACATGGGGTCCTGCTGCCTGTCAGGCACTCAAGTCTCTTGACCCATCTCACCCAAATTCAGCAGGGGCCTCACAGATGCCCCCGTGCAGCTCGGAATTCTGTGAAACAGCTTGGGCAGGGAATGAGCAGTCTTTACCACGGCACCAGAAGGTCAGCCCCTGAGAGACACCAGGGGAGACACAGGCCTCACCCCAGGCATGCTGCTAGGCAGGGCAGGCATCTTCAGGAGGGAAAAGTCTTCGGGAACCACGTCATCTGTGACAAGTAACTAGGCTGTGCCTTCCCCATATCTATTTATACTTCTTTAGTCAGCAGCATATGCTGTTTCTGTACCCCTGGCAGTGTAATTAGGTGCCTGCTCTCACCAACAGGGACCACTCTTCCTCCTCCATGTCCAGACTGACAAACAGAACAAGCCCTTTGGTTGTCCTGGGGCAGTTCCACAGCCCAGGTGGGAGCAGTGCCAGGGGAAGAACACGGCTGCACCACACACCCTTGTGTGTGCAGCTACAGCCACCAGCCTGCCGCTGGCCAAAGGCAAAGTGCTGCTCCTCTGGGCTCTGCAGGCCAGCCACACCAGCCAGACAGCCAGAACAGGATGGAGTGCCTCTGGAATTTCTGTCAGACTGGGACAAAACCAAGGGCTTTGTTGTGAGAACGCTTTAGGCATCCCTAAATTGGCTGTGGGTCATCCCCGCCCCGCTGCCTCTCACTCAGGCAGTGACTCCACCACAGGGATCCTGGTGTTTTCCTTCCCCTGGCAGCTTTGCAGATGTTGAGAAGGTTTTCTGTACAGCCACTTCCCAGTGAATTATGGACCAGCCCCAACTGCTCATTCTACTGCAGCTTAGATGAAAAGATGGAAAAAAGCAGAGACCATTTTTCTTCCTTCTGTCTCCTGGGGGCTAAGCCATAAACACACGCTCAGCACACACCTATAATTTATCTCTCTTTATAAGCTAAATGTTCCTTGTAGGAACTCATTTTAAAAAAAACCAACTCTGCTTCCCAGTTTTTTTCTCTAGGTTTTTGTTGTTGTTTTGTTTTTGGTTTTGGTTTGGTTTTGTTTTGTTTTTTTTCTTATTACAATATAGATGATCTAACTGCTGTTCTCACTGCTCTGGTTGATTATGTGACTAAAATGCAGCAATACTCACCTCCTGTAGTTTCATCTGCTGCCAGTTAATGCTAAAATAATTATTTAGGGTATGTTTTACATCTTACAGTCACTACATTCTGTAAAACATACTCTCAAGATGAGTCCCTAAACCACTTTTCTCTCTCAGTTTTGCCAGTGGGGGCAACACAGAAAGTCCCATCTTGCCCAGGTTTGGAGAGCATTTCTTTGGACACTCAATTCATGCAGAGTGAAACACCTCATCATCTGGACTTTGCAGGACTGAAGAGAAGGGAAAATGTGCTTTTACAAGATACATTCTGGGGTGATTTTTGCAAAACCCAACTGCTTTGAAAATGGAAATATTTGAACGCACAACCTCTGTGACTCATTGGTTTTCCAGTCTGGATACCCTCATAGGTTCACTCTGCAGACAAGGCTCCAGGATGAAGTGATGTGTCCTCCTGTCTGATGGGTGCCTGTGAGAGCCCCAAGAAAGGGGAATAGTCACAGGAAATAACTGTGCTGAAGCTCTCACTGAAGTTTCCATGAGCCATTCTATACAGACAGGCTTAGGTTGGGGATGTTTCACTAAAAAATAATTTTTTCCATGGAGAAAAGCATTGGAAAGAAGTGACTGAAACCAAAATGTCAGAAGAAATGCAGGAGTTAGGAGAAGAGGGAGTAGACCAGAATAATACTGCTATCCCCTCCAGCTTACCACACCAAAAATGTCACAGCTTTGATTGACACATAAAATTTTGCTGTGCTTCACAGCAATTTTGAAGCACTGTTACAAGTAAAGTGCAAAAATACTGCTGACAAGCAGGCTGGAGGGACAGTAAGGAAAAACAGAAACTGAAGAAAACTTTCATTTATCAAAACTTTGCTGTGATATGGGACAGGATCACATGAAACTCTGCCTAAGACCATGTCTAGGGAATTTGTTAAAGGTCCAATACAGAAACACCTGTTTAGGCTGAGTTCACTGAGTAAACTGAGAATTTGCTTCACTTCTGTGCTGACTTGGAGTTAAAGGTATAAAGGCCAGTCTTGGTGTCCCACTGAATTCTGTGAAACATGCCCTGAGCATTTCAAAAGTGAAGGAAGGATGTTATGGCTTTTGCCACTTGGACAGATCAGTGAAAACTGTATCAAGGACAACTGGTGAAAGAAACAGTCTCTATTTAAGCAGCTAAATTACATATTCATGGCGGAAATTTGAATTTTTTGTTTATTTATGACAAACATTTGTACAATTTACCTTCCTTTTTTTCAAATAGGTAGGTGCAAAAGGATACTTTTTTAAAGTAAGGTTTCCAAATATTTCAGGAGGCTTTAAAAGGAGATGTATAGAGCAAACTACAAATACAAATATATGTCCATAATAAATACTCTTCAGTGTGTCTGCTCATATGGAAACATATTTGCATCAATCTCTGAAGAGGGTGGAAAAGTGATTTGATATCTTCCTGATTTTACCTGTCTGGTGCTAATTCATGTGACAAACCCTGCAATATGGTAGCTGTTCTGGGAAGTGCCACAATAATAAAAGATACAACATCTTGTTCTGGTTCCAGCCAGGACAGGGTTAATTTTTGCAGTAGCCAGGAGGGGCATGGCCTGGACCATTGTGTGCCACCTCGCATGGTGCCCAGCTGGAAGAGGAATGGGTCCATTCTGGTGGGGTAGAGGGCAGTGAGAGGCTGGGGTAACACCATGTTCTGTGGGGTGAGCACTCCAGGATCATTTGCCTCTCTTGTACACTGCTGTTAATATTGCTGCTGTTTGCATTTGTTTGTAATTCCACTGCTGTTTCCAGCAGATTGTTCTGATCTCAGCCCCTGACCTTTCCCTTCTGTGCATCCCCTTCTCCTTTTGTGCATCCACTTCTGCTCTCCAGCCCATGGTGGGAGGGTGGGAGTGAGAGAGGGAGTGAGTTGGTTTGGGCAGTTTCAGTGGAGTTTTGGGTCTGGCTGAGCTGGAGCTCATTTCCCACAGCAGCCCCCCCAGCTGTGCTCTGCCCTGGCAGCTGGAAAGGCTCTGATCCCACCCCAGTGTTTGGCTGCTGCTGCTGGGCAGTGCTGGCTCAGCACCCAGCGCTGCCTCTCCCACATCCCCTCACCAGCAGGATCCTGGGATGGACTCAGCCAGGCCACTGACCCAAGGGAACCAAGGGATGCTCTGCACCATATGGCATCAGCTCAGACACAGAAGCCAAGGAAAGGAGGAGGAAGGGAGGGCCCTTTGTTATTTACAATGTTTGCCTTCCAGAGCAGCCACTACAGGGGCTGAAGCTCTGCTTGCTGGGAAGTGTCTGAACATGGCTCACTGATGGGAAATAGAGAATAAACTTTTCTTTTTTCTCCTTGCTTGTTCATGTGCAAACCTTTGCTTTTGCTTTATTAAACTGCCTTATCTCAACCTACAAATAATTTTCCATCTCGTCTTCCCTCCCCTGTCCAAGCTGGGAAGGGGAGTGGTAAAGTGGGTTGGTGGTGTTCAGACAAGGTCAACCCACCACAAATGAGAACATAAATTGGGGAGTACCATTGCTAAACCACAACACCTCTCATTTTAATTCCTGAATATTCGATGAATTCCAAGAGTTAAGTTATGATGTTTGAGGGTTTTTTTCCCTCAGGAAATTCCCGAGTCAGCTGGAACCAAAGAAAGAGAGCTCACTCTTGATGCTGGTTTTGTTCACGATGACAAACTGACATGTGGGTCCATCTGTACTTTAACTCCAGCAGGAACTTTCCATCCTATTCCTATATGATTCCTATACCTGGGCTCACAAAGCTCTAGACTCCTTCCTGTTCACAACAAGTTATACAACCAAGATCCTAGAGGTAAAAATAGAGAGATAGCAGAGGATGTTGATGTGTGAGTTGGTGTTTTTTTGGGTATTTAGTTTAGAGTAGGTTTAAAGAAAAGGAAAAAAATTTACAGTTTAGGGAACTTTTTTGCTTTAGCTAGTTAAAACTAACTAAAACAAAGGAGAGTTTTGTTTTGTTGTTTGTTTATTTGTAGACAATATAGTTTAGGAGAAGGAATGTGGAGGAGTGAGTGTAGTGTTTGAAAATAAATTGTGTGCTTTTTTTTATTTTTTTGGAATAAGTTTTAAAGGTGCAAAATTTATTATTTAGTATAAACAGAACAAGATGACTGGGGATAAAAGCATTATACAGTTCATTTAGGATATTTTATTCTTTATCTCCATATTGTTAGCTTACTACTAAAACTAATATATATGTTCACAACAAGTTGTACAACCAAGATCCTAGAGGCAAAAATAAATAGACAGCAGAAGATGTTGATTATTATTGGAGAAGCAGTTAGGATGAGGAAAGACAAAAGAGGTAACTGCATCCTCAAGTGCAGACTGGAGATGTAGAAAAATGTGTTCCACTAGCAGATATTTTCATTTACAGGCCTTTGTCTTTGTGACAGCTTCCAAGCTGAAAATTTTATCCATATGATCACAAGGAAAATGTATCCAACAGAGTTAACAAGAACTGAAACTGCCTATACTCTCAAACACTCTACATTCCAGTAACATTGCACTTCCTGGTATATGGCATGTATGTCCTCTCTTCCCAGCAACAAGCAACACACCTGGAGGATTTGTGTTTCTCTGAAAAAATGACACACAAATGAAGTTACTTTAGATAAAATCCCGCATTTAAAATTTAAAAATTAAAAAAAGTCTGAATTAAAATATTACTGATGCACAGTGTGAGTAGCCCGCATGGATGAGGAGCCTGGCTAGGAGTTATGAGACTTTGTTTTTAGTTGTTAATGTGAACAAAACATTGTCCAGTTCCCTCTAGCAGCTTCCTGCTCCTCTTTCTCCCTGCCTGCTATATTTAGGTCACACCATTTTCAGAGCTACAGATGCCTGTTACCAAACCTGGGCTGCAGCGAGGCCCTGGAGTGATCAGATGATTGCTAAAAAGAAATAAACCCTTAGAAGTATGGCGCCTTGGAAACATACATTAGCTGAAACATTCCCCATTTGGATCCCTGTGGCAGCTAACCTTCTCCCTTTGCTCCTCATCTCCAGCCTGGACTGACTGGCAGGTGACCTTCATCCATCCCCGTGGGTGCTTGGCAGGCCATGGCAGTCCAGAGTGGGTCTGTGAGGTCGTGTACGAGGAGCAGATCAGCTGAGTGATGCTGACATGTGCCAGATTGCTCCTCAGACAGCCAGGCACTGGCTCTGGGAGTCCTGCTGGATGACCCTGTGCCAGGGCTGAGGCAGCTGGGGGCTCAGGGTTTGTGGCAGGCAGAGCAGAGCAGAGCACAGCTCTGCAGGGCAGGCTGCAGAAGAGAAGCAGCTGCGGGGGGAGGAACTGTCAGCAGGAGGACCTCTGGGGTTTTGCAGACTTTGAGCTGATCCAAGGGGGAATTTCAGTGTTTCCCTTACCTCATTTCCCAAGAAACCACTAAAAAAGAGAGAAAATGAGAGAGGCAGAGACAGAAGAAACCAAAGGTTTTGACTGGCACCTCCTCCCTCTGCTTCGGACCTTGTAAAACAACTGAAGGCCCTGACACATCTGGGCTCTTATATTTTCCATCAAGATGAGTGCATTTCATTTATGTCACACTTTTGAACATGCTTGCATGCACAATGAGCCGTGCTGTCTGCCAGTGGAGGAAATGGAATAAAGCAGAACTGGCCAGGACATCATAAGGGCTGTTCCAAGACCTAGCAAAGCCTGGCTGCATTTTCAGGTTATTTAATCTCCCCGCTGTTTTGTATTAAAGGGATAATGATCACAGACAAGAACTGCTGACACTTGTCAGGTAGTGATCAACTGGATTGTCTTGCAGGTCTGTCTGTAAATCAAGATATGACTCCGAGGAGAAAAAGCCCCCAAATGCCTCCCCCAGTCCTTCTGTGGGGCTCCAGTGTTCTCCAGCCATGCCTTTGATGGAGCTTCTGCCACCTGTCAGCCAGAGGAGAGCTCAGGGCATTGCAGGCTGCTCTTGAAAAATGCTCATCACTGGGCATGAACATGAAAAGCCTTTGTGTCCCTGTTGTGCCTACCTGTCCCTTGTTGTAGGCAATGCACAGCTGCTTTGGATGGCTGGGGTGATGTGACAGAAGCACTTCCCTGATCCCAGGCTGGGCTTTGGCTCAGGCTGGCTAAGGAACAATAGGCCTCATGCCCTGGAGAGCTCCTAGCTAGCACAGAGGGGAGCAAAGGTGCAAAATGAAGACACATCTCTCTTGTCTGTGCTGTTGATTAGCAGCCAATTACTTCACTCTGTAAATATTCCCATCAGGACGGACCCAATGTGAGCTCTCCCCTTGAGCAGGCACATCTCACAGAGTTCCCTGCTGCCAGGGAGGACTGGCTGCAGTTGGGATGTGGAGCTGCTCCGGGCTGGCAGGACCTGCATGCCCAGCAAGTCCTGAACTGTGCAATATTCACCTCCAGGCTGCCATTGTTCCCTGTTTGCTGGCACATCATGCTCTTGGGCTGGGTACCCAGTGGTGCTTACAGACTGAAAGGCACAGGCAGATTTACTGGGGTCGCTGAAGAAAATCCATTCTTTGTAGTTAATTTCCCTGCTGGCATCCCATGTAATGATTGAATTCTGCTCCATGGCTTTCCCTCACAGATTGTGATTGTGCTTCTCTCACCAAGACAGGCACATTATTCATCAAAACGCAACACTCAACTAAATAAATTACTCAGAACTTTTTCAAGTAAGTGAAGTGAGTTTCACCCTCTCTTTTTTCCCTGCATTTACTGCAGTGCTAAGCAAAGGCACCCAGTAGCCTAAAGGGATATTCCAGATATTAATTTCCCAGCTTTGTAGTTGCACAGTTTCAATTTTGCAGTGACTCTGAGCTGCTTTCCTAGCAGAATGCAGAAGGGAGCTCAGGCTGGATTTTGTGCACAGTAATGGAGTGCAGGATTGAAAGGCTGCAGTATTGTTCATGCCAGCAAAGAGCCTGGCCCTGCCTGAGACATGCCCCTGATACCTTGGAAATTGGCCCTCCTAGGGCTGATTTAACACTCACACTGATTTAGAGTCTAGGTTGGCAAGGGCCATCCTGCCTCTGCTGCTCCACAGTGAAATCCTGAGCTCCACAGCTTCAGATGGACCCTTAAATGCCTTTTATACCAAAGACCCACTACCTAGATCACTTCTAAGAATGATGGTGAAACATGAGAGAAATGGAGCAATTTAAAAGATTTCAAGAGTTCAAGTGTGCTCTAGATGCTGGGATGATGGAGTGCAATGGGAAAAGAGAGAAAAAGTTCGGACTGTTTTCTAATTCTTTATTTGCTTTGGCCCAGATAAACCAAGCATACTGCCTCTCAAGCTTTGGTGATGCTCTGCCTTTTCACAGGAGAAAATTCTGCTCGATAGGGCAGCCTTAAATCCCTATGGCACCAAAACAGAGACTCTCAAAACCATGCTTGGTGGTGACATCCAGAATGATCTGCTCCATCACCTTTCCAAGGATGGAGGTGATGCTGTCTGGCCAGTAATTTCCTATGTCCTTCTTCTTGCCCTGTTTGAGGATGGAAGTAACATTGGCTTTTCTCCACTAACTGAGCACGTTTCCTCTTCATGATTTTTCAGAGTTGATAGGAACAAGAAGGGAGTATTGCAACAAAACTCTACAACCTTCTGCACAACAGCAAAGGAAAACTGAAGCTAGTCTTTGTCAGCTCCTCAGCTGATGGTCTGTGTGATACCTCATCAGCCCTGCAAGACAAAGTCCTGCTGTCTCTTTGGTCATGAAAGTTCTCCATGATGTCCCCTTGAGGCAGTACAATCACAATCCAGTCACCTTCTCAGTATCTCAGTACAGCTCTGGGGGGGTTCTAGAGCAAAGACAGCTTCCACCAAATAATGCAGGTGGTTGAGTAATCATCAATGAATCTTGGATGAGGAAGGTTTGATGAGGAAGATCTGAGACATAGGATCCTACTGATCCCATCCAGAACTGTACAGAGTAAGAAAAGGGCAATTTTTGTTCATCTCTGTCTTTAAAAAGATGATACGGCGTAAGGCAAAATGTTGTTGTTGTTGTTGTTGCTGTTGTTAAAATCAGAGGAGCTGCCCACAACCAACTAGGGAGGCTTAAAAAGTGTGATCAGAAGTGTCAGTCTGTGCCTCTGTGGGCAGCAGACTGTGTAAGGAAATTTTATTTTTCTCCTCCCTGAGGTGGCTTCTTGGGGAAGAAAGCAGTCAGCAATTGTGGCATTAAAGAGATCGGCTTTAGATCTCTGAGTAGAGATGAAAGGGGAGCATTTATTGTCTGCAAGCCAGTGCTTCTGGTTTTCTTCAGAATCAGCCAAGTAGGTCTGCACCAGCTACACTTATTTCAATGTCTGAAGATCTGCTTCTTATGCAATAGGGTTGCACAGTTCCTATTTTCAAAGGAGAGTTGAAGTTTCAGGAAGAGCAGCAGAAAACATCAAACATATTAGCAGAGGATCTGACGCCTTCTTTTTGTGCTTTCCTTATTTCAGAAGGAAAAAAAAATACTGCAAATTTGAAAATCTCCTAAGGAGAAGGTTTATCATTTCAAGCCCCATCCCATCCTCAAAATAAGCAGTAGCTGTTTCTGCTCAGACAATGCCTCCTAAGCTGTAAGATCAGCCTCCTGTGGTTCAGAGGTGCTTGCAAGGTGGTTCAGAGGTGCTTTGCAAGGTGGAACACTGCAGAGCATCAGGAAAACGTGGCTGTGTCTGTTCCATGTACTTTCGTTCTGCCTACAAAGACAAAGGATGAAACTTAGGAACTTTGATTATTAATTTTGCAAGAGAAAATTTGTGTGCTGTGTCCAGTTCTCCTGCTGCAAGAATCTCGCAGGACAGATGAAACCATTAAAATGGAACAGAAGAGGATGACACTGTGCTCTCGTATACAAAACAACTCAAAAGAACAGAAGAAAGACATCTTTTGTATTTCAGCCTCCATCACAGGTGACTTCCCAGTGGGATACCCTGCTTGGACCAATTAATATCTGGACTGGCTGTACAGGGGAGCCAAGGCAGCGCTGTCTCACTACAGATGGGAACTAAAATTGCCCACAAGTTTCAGAGGAGCAGGGGAGCAGCTATCAACCCCTTTAACAGCAAGAGAGAGGGAATTTGTGTGGTTGTATATGGCACAAACAGACATAACTCAACCTGATGTGTTGAAAGGTAGTGTCTCTGGCTATTTCTACCTATGGGACAAGTTCTCTGTGCCCAAAGGAGAAATATGAGGTTCAGGGCTTTTTATTTTGGTGTGTTTGGGGTTGTTTTTGTTTGCTTGGGGGTTTTTTGTTTTGGTTTGGTTTGGGGTTTTTTGTTTGTTTTGGGTGGGGGTTTTTGTCCTTTTTTTTGTTTGTTTGGTTTGGTTTTTGGTTTGGTTTGGGCTGGGTTGGGTTTTTTGTTGTTTTTTGTTTGGTTGGTTTGGTTTTGGTTTTGATTTGGTTTTGGTTCTGGTTTTCTTTTTTTGGTGTGTTTCTGTGTGGTTTCCCCCACAACCCACCAATGAACATCTACATTGTACTCTAGGCTGTGCAAAACCCAGATGCTAAGTTTGTGTTCAGTTCCACACTGAAAGCAGCTCCAATTTAACCTTCAGAACATGCAAGAGCTAGAGTGAGGTCCTGGTGCAGGACACCAAGAGGGATGGCTCAGTCCCTGCAGCATCCTGTCTTAAGACTCAAGGTGAAAAAGGAGCAAGGGCTCCAGGCTGCTACTGCAGGTAGTCAGTAATTAGGGGAAGCAGTTGGCAAGGCACGGAAACTTTCCCAGCTCACACCTTTCAGCTGTCGTCAGACCGAAGCCCTAAATCAATATTATTGGTCCCTGAAGAAACCCAGTGGAGATAAATTAACATACCCTCCTAAATGACAGGCTTTTCCATTGCTGTCAGTCCCTAGATAGAAACGATGCATTGCTGCTTCCCTACAGCAGTCCCCAGGAGCCATCCCAGTGTTTCAGGTGCTCCCACATGCCAGGTAACACAAGCCAGCCTTTGCTCAAAACCAAAACCATTTTCATATCTTTATGTTTATAGAAAGGACAAAACATGCATGAATATAACCCTCTCTGCCAGAGCCTTACTCATGTTACCACCTTCAAGGGCATCCCTCTTCAGCCATGGAGATCCCTGTTGGCAGAGCTGAAGGTGAGGATGGACAGGAGTGGATTGCCATGAAATTCCCTGGCAGCAGTGATGGGTGTTGTTCTTTCCAGGCTCATGCAGTATGATTTATATCACCTCTGCTGCTGCATGCTGTCTTTCTTGTCAAATACATGGCAATCAGTAGAGGATTTAAACAAACTGCAGAGAAAGAGTGAGCTGGGAAAAGTATTTCCCTCATTTAGAGAAGGAAAAGGAGATCTTTGTTTTCTCAAGAAGTTTATTTAGGGAAAGATCTGGAGAAGAAAGGGAGGAGAACAGAAGCATCTCCAGTTTGGAAAGAAAAATACTCTAGATTTGACCTACTTTGTGATAATAAGAAATGCTTTTTGCTACTTATCTGTTGCTCTCCCTTTTTAGTATGTCTAATAGACACTTTGTTAATTTTGAACAAAGCCCCTCTTGAAAAAGAAGTGATTCCTATGCGCATAGAGCTTTTCAGACTTGAAGGTCTCAGGTGTTTTCATTGTCTTTTAAAATATCTCAAGGTCATGGGGATATGATGAATAAGCAGGACTGAGCTGCATTTTATTGTTTGTGGGAGTTCACTGTCTGTGCAGCAATTTTCTCCGTTGGGGCTGGACTATTGTGTTGTGTAAGAAGGAATTAAAGATAGGCCACAGAATGAAAGCAAGGAGCCTCTTGCCTGTGCTGTCAGGATTTTATAATCACAAGCAGCCTGCTGAAATTCTCCGATGGGCTCGCTTTTCTGCTCTCCCATCTTTCTCCTTGTTTCCAGGAGGGTTTGATTTGCTTGGCCTGGAGTTTGGAGTGTGTTTGCATCCACAAAGGGGGACAGAGAAATATCCCAATTTGTAACTTTACAAGAGGACTCTGCAACCTGCTTGGCCTGCACATGTGAGGCAGGATGGCTGCACGCTGCCAGTGGCCTCCCAAGTGCCACTGTCCCTTTGATCTGTGCTGCCAGGGAGAGCTCTGTGTCCCAGGGCTCTCCTGGCACAGCCACAACACCAGCCACAGTGCTGTCTGTGTTCTTTCAACACTGCTCCACCAATGTTCCTTGGTTTTTTCCACAGGTTCTTCATTTGTCCAGCCTGAGAACCCAGAGACCAGGCACAGAATAGAAAAGAGTTTGGAGGGGGAAGAAGTAGATCAGCCAACAAAAAACCCACCACCCTACCCTCATCTCAAGAAGCTCTGAATTGTAGAAGAGGCAGCTGGAGACTGTTGTGGACCTTTGTTGGACAAAACCAGCCACAGCTGATTTTTCCACATCTTCGTTCTAAAAACTGATTTAATTCATGCAGTACAAAAATACTTTATAAGGATCTTTAAAAGTGCCAAGAAGGAACACAGATCTCAACTGGAAGAAAAATGAAACTCTGGTACAAAACAAGAAATCCAGATAATAAATGAGTCCAAAGGAATCAGCCTCAAATGACTGCATAGCTCTCCTTTGGTGGAAAAATGGTGACTGGTTTATTGTTAAACAGTCCATATTTCTTGTGGGAAGTAATCATGCAGAGTAGTAACACTAATGTAAATAGAAATTCTCTCTAGAAATTGTTTCTGAGAATGCCAGCAGTCTTAAAATAGTTGCTTGCTCCCTCCAAATAGACACCACTGAACTTACAAATTGATGTAATTCCAGCAATGGGCCTGTAACTTTCCTCTGCAGTCACGCTGTTGAATTAACAAGTAAGAGGCAAACAGAATGCAGAGAAGGCAGAGTTACTGAACACCTCCTTTGCATCAGTCCTCCCTGACAAGATCAGCCCTCAGAGACCAGGGTAAAGGATGGGTGGAAGGAACACTTCCCCTTGGCCAAGGAGGATTGGGTTAGAGATCACACAGGCATCCACAAATCCATGGGCCTTGATGGGATCTTTGAGAGGTTGTGGTAATCAGGAGAGGTGCCTGAGGACTGGCAGGAAGCAAATGTCATCCCAGCCTTCAAAATGGGCAAGAAAGGGAACCCAGGGAAACACCAGCCAGTCAGCGTCACCTCAATCCCTGGAAAGGTGATGGAGCATCTCATTTTGAGGCCATGTCTATCCACACAGAGGAGGACAAGAAGGTGATCAGTACTAGTCAGCACGGATTCATTAAAGTTATCTTAGGTTTGACCAACGTGGTTGCTTTCTACAGTGAAAGGCCTTTCTGGATGGATGACAGGAGAGCAGTGGGTGTTGTTTATCTGTACTTCAGATGGGCTTTTGACATTCCTACACAGGCAAGCTCAGGAATTCCTGTCTGGATGAGTGGATGGTAAGGAGGATTGAGAACTGGCTGAACAGTAGATCCTGGAGGGTCCTGATCAGGGACACAGGGGCCACTTGGCATTAGTGGTGTCCTCAGGGTTCTGCACTGGGCCCAGTAATGTTTAATTTATTCATCAATGACTTGGATGAAGGGGCAGATGCCTGCTCAGCAAGTTGACTGGTGCAGGAAGCTGGGAGCAGGGGCTGATACCCCAGAGGGCTCTGAGCCCTTCAGAGGGACCTGGGCAGCCTGGAGAGATGGGCAGGGAAGAACCTTCTGGAACTGAACAGGGCAAGTGCAGGGTCCTGCAGCTGGGCAGGAACAGCCCCAGGCACCAGCACAGGCTGGGGTGCCCTGCTGGGCAGCAGCTCTGCACAGAAGGACCTGGGGGTGCTGCTGGACAAGGAGCTGTCCATGGGCCAGCCCTGTCCTGGGGACAAGAGGCCAAGGGGACCCTGGGCTGCATCAGGAGCTGCAGTGCCAGCAGGGCAGGGAGGTGATCCTGCCCCTCTGCTCAGCCCTGGGGAGGCCAGTCTGGAGTGCTGGGTCCAGTTCTGGCATCCTCAGGACAAGAGAGACCTGGAGCTCCTGGAGAGGGTCCAGCAGAGGGGGACAGAGATGGGGAAGGGACTGGAGCCCCTCAGCTCTGGGGAGAGGCTGGGGGAGCTGGGCCTGCTCAGCTGGAGAAGAGACACTGAGAGGAACCTCATCCATGTCTGCCAGTGCCTGCAGGGAGGGGCCAGAGCATG
>JAWWMS010000298.1:0-27494 GCA_035048045.1 Chlorospingus semifuscus
GGGAACACAAACCCTGTGAGGAATAACTGAGGGAGCTGGGGGTGCTCAGCCTGGGGAAAAGGAGACTCAGGGGTGACTTTATCACTCTCTACAGCTTCCTGAAAGGTGGTTGTAGTCAGGTGGGGTTGGTCTCTTTCTCCAGACAATAACTGACAGAACAAGAGGACACAGCTTTAAGTTGCATCTAGGGAAACAGAGGTTGGATATTAGGAAAAAGTTTTTGCTGAAAGAGTTATAAAGTTCTGGAATGGTCTTCCCAGGGAGGTGGTGGAGTCACCATCCCTGGATGTGTTTAAAAAAAGACTGGATGTGGCACTCAGTGCCATGGTTAGTTGAGGTGTAGGGCATGGGTTGGACCCAATGATCTTGAAGGTCTCTTCCAACCTAGTGATTCTGTAAGATGGTTTTGAGGGCATGACACTGTTTTATGTTTGATGATGCCATCAAGTACACCTCAGATGCTAGTACAGACAAAAAGCAATAAAGCAAAGACCAGAGAAGCTTAGAAGTCTTCCATTCAAGCCACTCCAATCCATTTGTGTATTGTGACAAATAAAGAGCAGTTATTACAGAAAACTGTGGTTCAGAGAGCAGACCTCAGAAAATAACCTGTACTAGTGAAAATCACAATCAAGACCTTTTCCAAGCCATGTGATACACCACAGCTCACACCCACAGGGCTGAACTGTTACAGCCCCAAAGAGGCAGCCTGCACCTATCCAGCTCCAGGCCAGCTCCTGAGCTGTGCCACCACCCAAGAGAGTGCCAGCTGAGAGGAGCCAGCAGCCAGGACCTGGGAGTTTATGGCCAGGGAGCATCCTCAGGTGCCAGGCATACACTCAGTACTGCCTGCACCTCCTTACAGGGCCCCAACAGCTCCAATCCTCATTCCTAAACATGCACACTCCTCAGGCTGCCCTGAGGGCAACAAAAGGCCAACAAGAGCAAATAAATGTGGGGAGTGCATGAGCTGGGATAATGGTGCACAGTAACTGCCTTCTGAGTTTTTAGCATGCTCCCCAGAATGATTTTGGCCCAGGCTAATTATTGCTTTCCCAAATTATGCCTGGACAAAGTTTAGGGATCAGTACAAGCTTAGGGCCCTTCCTGTTTTGGACATGGTCAGTTTGCTCTGGGGAGCAGAAGGATTCAACTGCTGGACAGAAGCTACTTTATTCTAGCTGGCAAAAGCAACACTACAGTTCCTGTCTGCTTTTATTGACTAGTTTAGCCACAGTCAAACCACCTATGACAGCTGTGTATTTCACTTTCATAATGAATCTTACTTCCTCTATGATGTGGACATGACTGGGCATATCAGACAATATGGAAAGAAAGGGTTTGACTCTTACCCAAAATGTACAGAAGGTAATGGAAAGCATTTCTTTTGCTCCAACAACAATGTCATTAACAACTATCTGAATGCCATATTTCTGTGCAAAGGCAAAGTTTTCCCCAGGCAGATCTATAAAATCAGTTTTATTCTTTTTACTAAAGGGATAATGGAGAAATCTAACTTTTAAGTACTGTGATATGACCCAAGAAATTCTAGTGCAGAATGAAGAGCTGCTGAGTCCCAGATGCATCTGTCCTTAGGGCCATTCCTTTTTAATTGATACTTCAGATGATTCCAGACCTGGCCAAATGCTGCAAGGGGCAGCAGTAAAAGATGTGATCCCCAGGTGTGTTAATTAGTACCAACCTATAGTTATAGAGCTAAATCATGCATTTTTGGCAAAGTTTTCCAGATTGCTTTCAAAAATGGTTTTGCAAAAGCTGATTCTTTGATCCTTTGAAATGAAGACAGAAATGTCTGCAGCAGGTCCATGGGGAAAATGAACAATGGTTTTATTAAGTCTGCTGAATTAGGAACCTGACAGCATCAGATGAAAGGAAAAACAAGTCTCCCACCTCGACTTAAACTGAGCCCACATTCACCCCACAAACAGCTTCTTCAGTGCACAGCAAAGCAGTAGGGCAGCTCTGCATCCATCCCTCATTAGCAGTCTGTCTCATCTACGAGCAGTTCCCTGCATCTGTTGATTAAAGATTTCCCCTGCCTTAGTGAAAGGAGCAGGCTCATCGATGAGGTAATGCTTTTTTATTCTAATTAAGGACTTGAGTCATCCTATTATTGCAAAGCCCATGAAACAAAACATGTTTAAATCTGCCCAATTACATCATGTTCAATCCTCTTCCAAAGGAGAAGTAAAAAAAAAAGAAAGACACTTTTGATTCTGTGCAGTCACAAATTTATGCTGTAGCCTCTCTAAAGGATCTCCTGCCTGCTGCTCCTCTCTTTCTCAGTTAAGTGAGGACTTGCTGAATATGCTCACAGCAGCTCCTGCACACCTTCAGTGCTGCCTAGCTCTGCTAAAAATGCCTGCACGTCCTGCCAAACAGGAGGGGGAAACCAAAAGCCAGGAGTTCACTTAGAGGACCATGGGAATTATTTGAAAGCTGGTACCAGCCAGTGGCAATGGTATTTCATTCCACTTCCCTGATATTACTTGGCTCTACAGTTCTCTATACAGAAAAGTGCACATTAAGTTTTATTCCTTTAGTACATTGTAAACAATGAACCAGGTCTGTTAAAAATCCTATGAAATATTTATTAAAAGGAGACGATATACTTTGGCAATCTGGTCAAATTCCAAGCTGGGTATTTGCATTTACATGGGTGCAATTCTCTCTGCATTTCCAGTTGAATTAAGTGTTCTTCATTTATGGTACTGCAATGCAGTGTTGCATGAAGCAATTAAGTCCTTGCTGCATTTTACCCCAGGTGAAGTCACATTTGTGTTCTGCTTGGAAACACCAGTGGATGGTACACAGCTGTAACACTACACAGACTAGAGAGCTATTTTCAGCCCTTTGGGCTTAGGATGATGGCATAAACACAAATTAACTATTTATAAAACCCGTTAAAGTATATTCAGTGTTCTAATCAGAAAGAAAATGAAGCACATTAAAATAATTACTTAAACTCCTTCCCAGAGGATTCTCATGTTCCAGCTGTGGATGTACTGGAATCACTCAAGCCAGTCATGACAGAAACTCATCACTGAACTTTAAGCCAGGCAATTGCTTAAAAACCTGGGGAAATAATGACTGCATAATCTCATGGGACCAAAAATCCAACACTAGACAGGGAAATATGAATGCAGATAAGGACAATGCTGGCACAGGGAGGACTCACACAACTTTTCCTTAGGTCAGGGAAATGACTATTTCCAAAAGAAAAGAAAACACAGAGCAGCCAACTTTAGAGCTGTGACTTGTGTATGCACTCCCAACCTCTCTGGCAGTGTGAGTGCCCTAGCTCTGATCCCAAGGTACAGTTCTTTCTGACTGCCAGGTGCAGACAGAGCAGCAACCACCTGTGCAACACACTCTCCTGAAGGAGTGCTTATGGATACAATATATGTCAACTACAAGTCCAGGAGTACCCAAAAAAATTTCAGTTTTCCTGAGCATAATTCCATTCAGTCTGCCCTCCCAAAGAAAGCCATGAGAAAAGAGGGCCAAGTTCTTCACATGTCCAACTTGATTTCCCTGGCTGGGAAGTACAGCTAGGAAAAGGTCTCAGTTCCACCACTTGGAGCCACACAAACCTTCGTAGAGTTATCTCAAGAGAACAGCTTTCTGCCACTCAGAAGACTTTAAACAGAATGAATATGGATGATTCTGTGAGATCCAGCAGCTAAACATGGTTTCATTTACCAATGTTTTCTTTCAATCACCCTCAACCTCCCATTTGTGGGGGCAGAGCAAGATTTTCAGTAAGGAAACACATTGGAAGCTGTTCCCAGGAGATGGGATTGGTGGCAGAAAAGAAAGGAAAGCCCTCTGCATAGGAAATGCCACTCACAAAGCACCTATAAAAACAAAAATATTCAGCAGATAAACTGATGGGACAGAATTGCTGCAAGGAGAGCATTCCTGCCAACCTGCTTTACTCCCTAGACACTCAGTTAAAACAATCCAAGGAGAGGCTACAAGGTTGCCCCTAAAAAAGGTTGAGACCAGACAATTTATGAAAAGTGAGGCAGGCTTTTCCTCTAACTGGGTAGGTAATAGAGAATTTTTGCTCCCTTTTCTCCTTCTCTCTTTGATGGAGAAGAACACCATACCAGACTATTATCTTTGGTTTTCAGAAAAATTTCATCTGTCAGTAGAAGACCAACAGGGTTGTTTACTGGGATGTTGTGAGTTGCCAATCTGACAGCAGCTGGATTGGAATTGTGACAAATACTTGTGTCACTTGGCAAAGTGGTGGTCAAGCATGCCTTGCAACCTAAGCTTGTGACTCAACAACTGACAGAAAATAGAGATCTGCCTGTTTAAATCTCTGGAGGCCTCACAGCTGTGAGCACAGATACAGACACTGCTAGGAAAACAAAGCTCTATTTTCCCATTCATTGTTTTGACTATCTGAATTTTGTTAAAGAAAAAATAACCTGTATATTCACTCTTTGATGTTTGGACACCTTCACTCCCTTTTAGCTGACCAGGACAAACAGACAAGTTGTTTTTATGCTGTCTATAAATCCTACTGGATTCAGAGGGGAAGCAAACATGTACCTGGCTGGACCAAAAGGCAGCTGTGAATTTGTGAGTGGCTGAGGAGCAGGATGCCTGAGGAGTGGCAGCAATACAACCCTGCCAGCCAAGGACCAGAAGGCACAGCAGCTGAACACACATTTTGACAAGTTTGCTCCAGACCATCTGTCCAGCAGACAGCAGCTGTGCTGCAACACCACTCCAGCCTGCAGAAATTTTCTTCCTTGGAGGGGAAAATCCATGAGCAAGTACACTGCCCTCACCTATTACAGCTCTGGGCACTCCATCAATAAAACCACTTGGAAAGATGCTGAATGCAGGACTCCCCTTAAGCTGATTTCTGCCTCTCCATCAGCCACTCTCAGCTGCCCAAGGCTTCTGGCAGAGGAAGCAAGATCAAATGTTGCCACTCATTTCTTCCCCAAAGACAGCAGGCTGAGGCTGCTCTCAGCTCTTCTGCCACAACAGGGAAGAGGAGAGGAAAGGGAGCACTGGGATCAACAACTCAGGAGCCAAGCTCTAGCCTGACTACCACTAAGGGGCTGGGAAACACAAAGGTGTAGGATGCAACCCAGAAACAACTGCTGGCTTGTGTGCCAACCCACCCTCCTCCTGCAGCCTGCCTGGCTCTACAGGCTCTGGCAAGGCCAGGGCTGGCTCCTGGCTCCTCATTCCCTGCCAATCTGCTGCTCCAAGCCATCACCTGCTTCATCTGCAGCCAGGAAAAGCACTGAGTGCCTTAATAATCTCCTTACCAACTAACCCAGCAACAGCAAACCTCTAGCACTGGAGGTGCCTGAGCTTGACCCAAGCAACAACCAGCTACAAAGACTTCAAAAATCCCTGGCAGAAGACACCCAAAAGGTCAGCCCTCACCAGCCCCATCCCTTCCTAACTATTGTCAGGACTCAGCTGTATCTGTGTTTAAACACAGCAGATGCAAAGCTCCCACCTACCCACGTGTCTGTATTCCTCAGGAGAGGCACAAATTTGGATGAGGAGAAGCCATAAGGAAATCCTCTGAAACAATAGTAAAGGCACAGAATCAAGACAGAAACTCTCCAGGAGCCATGATGAGACAGAAGAACTCTTGCCTAGGGAATACTCACCTCTGTGCAGTTTGCCAGGAAAAACCTATGCCTGGGGAAATGCATGCTGTCACTGAAAGATTTAGGGAGGGAAAGGAAAAAGGACGGAAGGGAGGAACCCTGTGTGGAGGAGAGGCTGCTACAAGGGCTGCAGAGAGCTGATGAAGACAGGAAAAAAAAACTCAGGAAAAGGTGGGTTCTCCCAAAGTGGTGAACAAATATTACCTCAGGAGGTAATTGCAGCTGAAGAAATGCATACACTGAAAAGGCTGCTGCATGTTTTAACCCACGAGGCAGCCACACTCCTTTTGCAGAATTGCTGCTGCTTTGTTCAGAGAAGCTGGTTCACAGTCATTTTAATCAGCTGCTTCTGAGGTTTTTTGGAATGAACTGAATACAAGTACTAAATGCAGTTGTTTTGACTACAAAGTGGGAGGAGAGGGATGCTAAAGCTCTTGGTTTCAAAATATAAACAGTGGAACTCTGTATTTCACCCACAGAGGAAGAAGACAAAACCCAATTCAGTTACTGTGATGTGTTTTAAACTAGCTTTAAGAAGAATACCTGGAAATGTGAACTTGATCTTGCCTGGATTAAGCATCCAAACTGGATGCCTGACTTCTCTACAGAAAGCCAAACCCTAGGGTAGCTTGAGGGCAGAGTGGAGCAAAGAGGGCAGCAGGCAGAAAGCTCTGTGGGTAGAAGAACAGGGACTATACTGGTTTTTTGAGTAATTCCTTCACAGCCTGGGCCTGAGCACAGGAGCTCAGTTCAACAACTCAAGTTGTTAGAACAGCTCCTGGTACACTCTGGCTTGGGACAACCTGCCTTCTCCCAAAGCATCCCAATCACAGCCCAGGAGGCAGCCCAGGCCAGCAGGCACTTGCAGTCTGGACCCAGCCAACCTCCCAGAGAGGACAGAGAATGTCATGGTACAGCCACAGCCAGACACTGCTCAGTCAGCCCTGGCTGAGCACTGCTGCTGCTCTGGATCCTGCTGCACACAGCTCCCCTCACTCCCTGCCAACCTGCCCTCAAACCACTGGTAAATCACACCTTCTTCCATTGCAGAATTTTCAACAGTACAATCAAGTTCAGGGGAATAGCTCATCCAACTTGTGCTTCTCTTCCAGGCCTTGTCCTTCAGAGATATTAGCCTCTTTCAGATTCACTGCTCTTGCTTCTTTCATTCCTAAAGGCATGCCAGTTGGAGAACTCCCTGCAACTGAGACTAGCCACATGATATTATTTTGCAATTTATGAGGAAAATCCTTTAAAACATTTTTTAAAAATACTGCACCTTTAAAAACTCCAATACCAAAGCACCATAGTAGCCTACTAAGGATTTAAAAATATGTATCTGCAAATAGTGAGCTCTATGGATTTAAAAAAGAGTGACAAAGAGTGGTGACAAAGCTAAGTCAATATACCTAACACTGTCCCTACAATGGGGAGTTAATTATGTATCTGATTTCCTACTTATCAGGGAAATGAAACATTTTAACAAAGGAATATTATAGTGATTTTGGCTCAAGAGAAAAAAAAATTAAAAAAAACCCCAAACCCAAGAGATACACCTTTAAAAAATGCTATGAGAGCTTTACAATGACTTACAAGTCACTGTATACTTAAAGTGCTAAGAAGAGTGAAATAGAGCTATAAGCGTGCCACTGCTACAAACGTGAGTATACTATAATTCATTCCCTTATGCACAGCTGATATCAAAGGACAGCCTTACTCTGTATTAGGATTGATTTTTCCTACAGGACCTGTATATTCTGCCCAAAGCTGAAAAGATTTCTACAAATGTCCAGAAAAACTTGCAGAGTAATTGGTGACAATACACTGGAATACCAGTACTCCAAACTATCAAGAAAGGCAGAGGGTGAAGAGAATATATTTCAATGAATTTCAACACTGCATCCCACAAATATAAGTTAATATTGAGCACCTTTTATTCTAGGAAGAACCCGGCTTCTGGGATAAAAAAATATAAAGGAGGAGGCATGTTAAAAGATGAAAACTTAATCATGTTAATCAGAAATATCTATTGTTTTTGACATGCTCCTGGTTTGGACAGCAAAACCCCAAGTCTTTCTGTTGTTAAGAATCCCAGAATCACCCTGCAAACACAGAGAGAAAGCTTTGAGGCATAAGAAACATCTACAAAGTTTGTAGACCATCATTAATGCCCACAAAAGATGAGGAGCTGAACTGGCAAGTGAGTGTGCCCACCTGACATCAAAGAGCAGCTCAGACACAGCCCTGAAAGCGAGGCAGACAATGAGCACCACTGGGATGTCTCTTCCAGGCAAAAGGAACCAGCCCATTATGAGCTTCCACCTGGATGGACACCAGCAATACAAAACCAGAAAAAAAAGGCCCTAGCTTAGCATTTTACCCCTAAGGCCTGATATTTAACTGGATATTGGGTGGTTCAGCAGCACAGCAGCAGTGCTGGGCCAAATCCAATTCACAGCCTTCTGGCCCAGGAGAAGTTGTTACCAAATGAAGCATGCTGACAGCATATGGAGGCCTGTGCTACTGGAGCAGTTTCATCCTCATCCAGAAAGCAAAAAGCCTGTAAGATTATGCCAAACACATGATTCAATTTAGGTTGGAGCTCTGCTGCTCAAAGCACTCTGGACACCACTACTTCACAAAATGGACTGGCTTGTTTCAGGGCTGACTCTACTGCTTTCCAAAGGTTTTTCAGAGAGCAAAAGAGCATGGATTTTTTTTTTCCTTTTAAACTTGAATTTACTAGGCACTAGGGGACAATTTACTACTAAACACATTTATCTATTTGCTTCACCTCCTGTTTATTCATTCCCATGGCAAAGTAACTTCAAACACATGTGAAACACTAAAGCTGTGGGGCTTCAGCTCCCTCTTCAAAGCATGCAAGCACCAAACATTTTAACAGGCATAGAAGACACCCTAAAATGTCCCCTGAGAACTGCCTATCCACTGACCACTAAGCTCCTGCCTTTGGCCTCTCACCTAGACACCTCTTACTAGATGGCACAGAGCCAGAATACAATGCTGATGTACAATCTGATCTCCATTGATGTGAGCTGAAAATAACTTCCATAGAAGCAGGATGAGTTACAGGAGAACAGAGACAATGAAAAATTCACCTCAGAATTCTTGTTTCCACTTTCATGTTTCTGCCCCAACACTGCACATGTGAGAATCACAGAAACAGTAATAAACAGATATGGAGATGTCTTTTATAGATAGCCAGCCACTGCTTTAGAGTGAAAAATATCTGACTGCATAACTGCTGCTGCAGAGCTGCAGCTCTGTCCCAGTGAAGACCATACTTCTTATATAAATGAAGTTATTTTGATTCAGTAAGAATTCTGTACTTGGAAGGAATGGAAGCAATAAACTAAATGAGGATTAAATACCAGGTCTTGTCATCCTTCAGTGCATTCGAAGACCAAAATAATCAAGATTTTCAAATGCTATGTCAAGCTGTGCAGAGGAGAAAAGCAAACTTCTTGCTTGTTTTGGCATAGCAAGCTTTTTACAGCTTCTATTTGTTATAAGTTGGAAAATATAACATTGCATTTGCTAACCCAATAGATCATTTTCCTATCCAAAAAAGGACAGCTGCTTTTGTAAAAATACAAACTAAGGACCATTTTTGTGGGAAGTATTGCTTTATCTAACTTCTTGTTGTAAATAGTTATTTAAATTTTTAAACTCTCCTTAAACAAAAGAATAATTTTGATGCTGAGTAATTCAGCACATTTTGTCAAAAGAGTAATAGTTAAATGTTTTTCTGGTGAATCTTTTCTGATTTGAAGGATTAAATACTTCAAGTAAAAAGAAAAATATCTGGGCATTCACAATTACATGATTATAATAGCAGGAGGAAAGTCCAAATAGTGCTTCCAGTATTTTTCATCTTATTTGACCAAACTTAGTGTAGGAGACTCCAGCTTAGATCTAGAGTGAATGACCCCCCAGAAATGATTTAATGGGAAACACCAAGAGAGGGGTCTGGGTTGTTACTCTCACTTACTGCCTATTGCTATGCAGGAGCATTTTGAAAGCACAGTCTAGATCCAAGACAACACTCAGCAGTGGCTGGGACTCTGGAACCATCCAGCTGGGTCAGTCAGTGCTTACTGAAGATCAAGAACAGCTACACCTTCTTCACTTGGACATCTAAAGCCTGAGACACCCTAAAAAGTAGCTGATACTCATGATCCCAGCACAGAAAAGCTTAATTTGCTTCCAGAATTTAGTAGAAATCAGTTTGAAATTCAGTGAGAAATTCCATCTCGAAGGGAAGAAAGTAACTGGCTGAAAATTACTGGACACACAGATACCAGTATCAGGAAGCTTTGACCCAATTACTGTTTCTCAAGCTGTTACTGCATATGCCTTAGTGGCATTGCATGTGACACTTTCAGACAAAGGAACAAGGAAAGAAAAGGCACCAGTGAGCTCAAAAGCAGTTCCAGACACTGTAATCAGAGTGTCCTGTGCACTCCAGAAGGCACATCCACTGGATGCTGGAGGGCTGATGCTCTGTGGTGGAACCCTGCAGTGCCCAGCAAATACCTTCTGTAGGTGGGACTGTTACCAGGGCACTCATCATGTCCCTGTCACTTCAGTGTCCTGAGTAATGCACTGAAAAGGCACCACCAAGTCCCTTCCCTCTATCAAAGCACCTCATTCATGAAGTGCAGAGGCTCCTCCTCCTCTGTGAAATTTAGCAATGTGGGGACAGTGACATACAACAGCTTTATTCAGAAAGGCTGAATTCTACATACCTAATTTACAGGATTTTAGCCATACCTGATTATACCAAGAGGGTCTAAAATTTCTTCTTCTTCTTCCTCATCTCCCCCTTCTTTTTTCTCCCCTTTTTTGGCATCTTCCACTGATAAAAGCTGTGAGATTAAGTCAGGTGTCTTCTCCTCTTTGAAAAAATCCAATGCCTCATTTTCTTCATCTTCTTTCTCCCTGTCATCAGGTAAGTTTTTACCCTTGAAGTCAACACCACTGGAATTTTTTGTTCCTGCAAAACATAGTAATGGAGGCAAAACTGAGTATACAAGATAAAAACTACAGGTTTTTTATACCTTGCACTTGTTGCTTAGAGTTTTGTTTGAGGAACGAAGGACATGATCAGCTTTTGTGAAACTCTTTCAAAACACTCCCATTGTTCCCTTTATTCACTATGTGTCATTCTGTGTCTGATCTGTTTACTGATTCAAAGTAGTTAAGTAGAGAAAGATAAAGGAAATGAACTTTATCTGAGACACAGCAGCACATGTCAAATCTGCTTATTTAAGTTCCTTCTACAGTCAACAGAAACAACAGAATTTCCACGTGGTGATTCATCCCATCCAAATAAAGTCATGTGAGTTTCTCTTTGAAGTGCCTATTTCTCTTCTGCTGGCTACAGAGACACTGTAAATACTCTGCACAAATGTAGGTAGCTAACTTTCACATAGCTAGTAGAGATAAAATCCTCTTTTTGATACAGTTTAATTAACTTGGGTTAAAATTAGAGCATTGGACAGCACGTTTCTACAGTAGCTCTTCAGTTTACACTGAAAAATGAAGCCTGAAGTTCTAACACCCTTCAGTATGGAAGATGCATCCAGCTCAGCAAATTCAGCCAACTAAAAAATAAAACTAAGTCTTCTCAGCACACTTGTTCATGCAAAGGGCAGCAGAATGAGGAGAAAATGGTTCCTTGTTGGCGAGTTTCTGAATGTCCAGGGAAGCAATTTAAAATAATGAGATCAGCTAAAAAAAGGCTGCTGAAAACGGTGATGAATAAAATTCATGGCTACACCATTTTGACTATTGAAGTAACATGGCATGGGAGACTCATCTCACCTAGCTTTTCATGCCTGCATCTGCCAAATAAGGGTAAGACTGACACTATTCTAATGCAAATTCTGATTTCACATTACTTGCACCCAAACTGCCCACAGAATGGAGTCCAGCCTAGTTTAGCTACAGATGTGCACCATGGTTAGGTTAACCAGCATGCAAAGATCAATCAACATGAATTCTGAATTTTCTGTGCAAGGGATCTGCTTGCAAGAGAATACTGCCCAGGGAAAAAAGCCTAAACAAAAGCCTAACTACCTGGATTTTGCCATGCATTTAAGCAGCTTTGCCCCCTTTGACTTTAGGAAGCTCCCAATTTCACAGAATTTATCTGGCACACCCCTGACACTTCTGCAAAATGGGCTGTCTACACTTGTTAGCTTCTTGCAACTTCACTTAAAAGTAACCCTCCACTAAGAATCCTGCACAGCACCAGGCTGGAGTACTCCCTGCTCAGCAGCCCTCAGCTGAATTAAAAGTAAAGAACTCATTTGTTCCACTCATCCAGTAACTCCCTGCTTTGCCCAAGAGACAGCAGAAAAGAACTGTAAGAATCACTAGACAAGACAACAAGAGCTGGACATAAAGCTAAGGAAAACTAAGAAAAAAAATTAAAACAAACTAAAAAGGAAAAAAAAGCTAGCCATAGTATGTGTTTAGCTAACAAAGAATCTGTCTTCCATTTAAATCTTTCTCAGAGTAAATAATTTGCAGGAAAATCAGACAAAACATGGAAGAGTTGCTCACTAAGGGAGACCCTGCACTGTCCCTTTAGGGTCCATTCCCCACTGACAACATATGACTATTAACCCTTCTAAACTGACATGTTCTGAAGTACAGCAGGAAATCAGGGACAGGCTAGCACAATGCTTTGAAGGCACCTATCAACATCTCTGACTGAGGCACGTGTCCACTGAGAGGAGGGAGAAACACCAGCAAACATGACTGTGCAGCTCTGTAAATGCACATGAGGATATTTTCAGGGACAGCCTTTATTCTGGCCCTCTCTAGTTTTTGGCTGCCCAAGTCAAGAACTTAACACTTCCATAAAGGACATTCCTGGGAGAGGGGACACTCACATCTTTTAGTTACCTAAAAATTCCAGTAACTCAGGACTCGTTGCTAGATCCTCATCTTTGGAGATGAATTTCATGATGTCATTGAACATAGCTCTTCGCTCAGAGATGTCAGATTCCCCCACAAAGAGAACTTTTCTAGGCAGGAGTGGCAGAGACACCTGTGGATACCGTGCTGTCAGTCTCTGGTAGAGCTCCTCGATCTCGCTGTACTTCTTGGAAACCTGCAATGAAAATGTGTTGCCTGGGTTCATTTCTTTACAGGTGAGACAGGAGCAGCAAAGCAGCAGTGAATGCTGTGAAACATTAACTGTGGAAATGGAAAACCACGTATTAGCAAGGAGCTTTACATATGACCTAGCAAAAGCCTGTATGTACCCAGTGAATCCTTAAGCATTTGTTGCTAGTCTTCTAATTCTGTTATTAAAAATCCACTGCTTAATGGAATTAAAGTTCATTGCCAGAATCCATTTGCCTGACTCATCAGCTAATGAAATACTGGGAAGGTCACTGCTGCAGATACTTTTCTGACAGCAGGAATCCTTGTCCACTGAAAGTGATGCCCAGTCCTGAGAAACAGGAGGGAAGAAAAGCCCTGCCTGGGAGGTACATGGTGGAGAATGCTGCCCATGTCTGTGCACCACTGTCCCACTCCTCATTCCTGGTGGCTTCAGTGCCCTTTGGCTGCTTAGGCCTAAAAAACTGACACATTTTCTGCCCAGAACAGTACATGACAGAAAAACCTAAGGGCAAAGACCTCAGCTGACCCCTGACTATTCAGTTCATCCACGAGAAAATAAAAATCAACAACTTGGCCATGGCCTAAAAGGTTCTCATACAGGGAGAAGATGCCAGCAGTGAATGGAGTCATTCCTTCTGTGGACAAAGACAGGAAGCCTGAGGAGAAATAAGGCTCAAGATATTACAAGGAAAGCAATAGCTATGGGAATGTTGGTTAGAAAAGGTGTGGCTTTTATGCCACATTAAGTATTGAATTCAGTACCTTAAACCAATACACAAAACCCACACACAAACAAAACACTATCTCTAAGTGATGTTACAGATGCAATGAGGGTGACTTCCCTGCTCTGTGGTGTTATACAGATAATATATTTGTCAAGGCCCTCCATGGATCCATAATCTACCAAACTGTTTCAATTAATACAGAGATAAAAATCTACTCCAAAAACAGTGCTAGTGGAGTGCATAGGGCACAGATACTCTTTTAGGGTCCATCTCTCATCCTCCTGTAACATGTGTTGCTGAACTCTAGAGGAGTGAATCCTAATTAACACTGCAATATGTGCAGTATTGCACATACTGAGATGGATATAGAAGAAGGAGAGACTCAAGCACCACATCTTGGAGTTCTCCCACCAACACAGTGATAAAAAAAGTCAACCTAACAAAAAGCACAGAAGGGAAACAAGTTATAGATCAATGCAGAATCCCTACACTGCATCTATACAGGCAAACTAAACAGCATCAGGCATATTCCCAGCCACTGGAACCTGAGAGCACCTACTAGAAACCTCATTTACAGTGTCTGCTGGAATCTGACAATGTCTGGCACAGTTTCTACAATCTGGGCAGCTATCATGCTCCCACATAACTCTTCAGCCCAAAATCTGGCCCAGTGGAGAGACCCCAGAGCAGCCAGTTTGGGCACTGATGCCCACTGCAGATGGTAAGGAAGTTTAATGCTGTGCATGCAGCCAGACTGTGTGAGCTGCCCTCCAGGCCAGGGAACAGGCCCTGGCAGTAACAGGCACACCTCAGCCAGTTCACTGATTCAGATGTGGGCACAAAGAGCAATAACCACCTCAGCTTCACGCGTCCCTGCCTTTCGCAGTAATTATCAACCTAGCCAGATGATTTGGAAAAGCATTTGCATTTCAGCTGTACAATGTTCACTGTGGGTTCAGTGCCCAGGCACAAAAGGCAAGCAGCTTTGTAACAAAGATCTGAAACACAACACCCAACCTGAGTCGACAGGGGAATGAAAACCGAGAATTTCAGACTTGTCTTGTGAAAGTAACAAAGGTAAAGTGTGCGTAACGCTGTGCTCCACGTGCTGGATCTGAAATGACATTCAGCAACCAGGCACTAAAGTGAGAGCAATAGAGATGTTCCAGAACATCACAATCTTCTCTCTGAAAGAGCCCCCAAAGAGAGAGGGGAAAGCAATTCCAGAGCTTCTGAACTGCTGTACATTTTTAATTTGCTAGGTCCCAGTAGTGCTCTGAGCAGGGTAGGATGCCTGAGCCCCTCCCAAACATACTATGTAAGCCCAAATGTAAGGGCAGTAAGGAATTCACTGGGGCTCTTTCAAAAAAATAAACATCATTACCCTCCAGCCAGGAAAAAAAATTAAGCCTGATTTGCAAAAAACATTTAACATCTAATTAATTTCAATAATAACTACCAAATTAATTTCTGAAAGCATTACAAGACAGCAGCCAATCCAGATTATGCCAAAACAGTTTTTTAAAAATACTCTAACACTGAACTGAGATACACAAACTTATTTCTTTCCCCGCTTAATTTTCATTCCTCCTCTATCAAAGTCTTTAAATTATTCATAAATCTCAATTTATGTCTAATTACACCACTGAACCTAAAGCAAACGCACACCCTCGCATCCCATCGCTAATTGCGCCTTTGTGGATCTGCGTGAGCTTTGAACAACAACGCCGGGAACGCACACGCGACACGGAATACCAAGTGTGACAGCACTGTCCCCAAAGCATACTAATGTGCTTCCCAGAGCCCGCAGCACAGCGGGCAGGCCGATGGATATCCTGCGGTGCCGGGATGCCCTCTGCTGGAACACCGGGCCGTACCAGAGAGTGTCAGCTCTCCAGAACACCCAGCGGTACCAGAGAGGTGTCAGCCCTCTGCTGGAACACTCGGCCGTACCAGAGAGTATCAGCTCTCCAGAACACCCAGCTGTACCAGAGTGTGTCAGCCCTCTGCTGGAACACCCTGCTGACCAGAGAGGTGTCAGCTCTCCAGAACACCTTGCTGACCAGAGAGGTGTCAGCTCTCCAGAACACCCAGCTGTACCAGAGAGGTGTCAGCCCTGCAGAACACCCAGCTGTACCAGAGAGGTGTCAGCCCTGCAGAACACCCAGCTGTACCAGAGAGGTGTCAGCCCTCCAGCCAAACCCATTCCCCACTTACCCAGGCTCAGTGCTGGCCCCTGCCAGCCAGGCTCCACACCCACTGTCCCTGTGCCTCCAGCCCCTCACTCAGCTCTGCTGCCAGGTTCACCTGGGGTTTGGCGCTGGAAATGCAGTGGTAAGGCTGGCTGAGCCCAGCAGCCCCAGACTGGTGTGCTGAGAATCACCAAATAGTTCAAGTTAGAAGGGACCCTAAAGATCGTCCTGTTCTATATGGGAGGGACACCTTCCCCTGGACCAGGCTGCTCAGAGCCCCATCCACCCTGGCCTTGAACAGTTCCAGGGATGGGGCAGCCACAGCTTCTCTGGGCAACCTGTGCCAGTGGCTCAGCACCCTCACAGTCAAGAATTTTTCCTTACATCTAATCTAAACCTTTCCTTCCTCAGCTTAAGGCCATTCCCCCTTGTCCCCCTTCCCGGCCCTTGTAACCAGTCCCTCTCCTGCTTTCTTACAGCCCCTTCAGATACTGGAAGTAATCCAGGGCCACCCTGGAGCCTTCTCCAGGCTGAACAGGCTCTCCCCTCCCTGCGTCCTCACTGTCCCAGCTCTGTGACCACTTCTGTACCCTTCCTCTGGATCTGCTCCAACAGGTCCATGTCTTTCCTGTACCTGGGACCCCAGAGCTGGATGCAGCAGCACAGAGACCTTACACAAGTGCCTGACAGGTTCCACACAGTGTATTTTTTCAAGCAAATCCCAGACATGATGCAGAGCATTCTCACACCTTTCTAGTTAGAAAGCACTGCTGCTGCAACAATTCTGAACCCTTTCAATTTGACATCCTCTGTTAATCTTCCAGGAGAAAGGTGTATCAGCATGTAACAAAATTAAGTCTTGCCTTTCCTGGTTATCACTTACACCGCTTTGAAAATCCTTGATGGATCCTATGGCCCAAAATGTCAGGATAGAAAATAAGTACTGCTCTAAACACCATTTTACCAATCCTATTAAGTAAACAAAGTCTGATCTGATTAATATTCAGATATTTTTCTTCTGCTGCCTGTAATTCCTCCAGGTGTTGATCCTGCAGTTATCCTCTCCCCCTCCATGCCTCTAACTGAATTCTGTGAACACTGTGGAGCTAAACCCCACCACCTGTAAGTCAGCCTGAGTGCACACACTTCAAGGAGTTCTGTCAAGTCACAATATCAAAGGCTCAATCTGCTTCACTTCAAAAGAGTTAATCATGCAAATACAGCAAAGCATGTGCACATTTGCCAGGTCAAGACCTTATTTGCCTGTAACAATTAACATCCAACACAGAACTTAAAAAGACAGATAGGGATGGGTTGAATGTTCTTTTTTTTTCCCACTGGGAACAAATAAGTTGAATGTGATCAAGTATTGCTAGAAGGTTAAGAAAAAAACCACCATGAAGTTCAAAGTGAAAGTCTGAAGTTTGCTACTAATCCTTCAAATCTCATGCATGTGCCTTGCCCCCCTCTTCCCAAGGGCCTCACACAGGAAAGTACACACCGGAATGGCTGCGGGATACGAGCCTGGCACTCACAGCTGTGTGCAGAATTTGATCCCACTCAGTATTAATGCTATTTAATGCCTCCTTTCCCTTCAAAGCTCCTTTTACTGCCCCATTTGTGACCTCAAACTTGTCTTCATATACTCTGTATCTACTGCAAGGATTTCAACAAAATGGAGACCTCAGAGCTAACTTGAGCCCTTTGCCAGCCAGAGCACACCAACAAAGAGCACACTTGATTTTACAGTATTTCATGAAAACCAGGGCTACAGTGACTTTCTTCTTACAAAGCCCACATCTCAATACTGTCAGAAAAGGGAGATCCAGCATCTCTGTCCTTTTAAACAACCACTAGCTTTGGGTACAGGAATCAAAAGCACCCCTTCTCCCAGGCAGCACAACCCAAGCTTTTGCTTGGAAACTCCCAATTCAAGCCATACCAGAATTAATGTTGCTTGGTGACCCCGTGGGTGTGCATTATGGTAGATTTTAATTACATGACCACATGCTGTTCTCCTCATCTGTTTTGCCCAGCAGAAGAGCAAGAACTCTAATATTTCTTTTTAATCAGCATGAATCCTTAGTGGCTCCTGAACCTATTGCTACACTGAGCATGAATTTTTTCCCCTCCTCTCACATCACAGAAGCCACAAGATGAAGGAATTTATCTTCACAACGTACCTGCACAGTCAGGAAAATGCAACTCCAATGCACAGATTTTGAGGCCCAAAAAAAAAAAAAAAAAGGCCAACATATGCAAAAAGGCAATGATGAAAACATAAATGAATACACACCCACGTATTCATACACTCCCTCATTTTAGGAGAGGAAGACAGTTCTACAGTAAATGCCTCCCTAAATTGTGCTAGGCCTGTCAAACACCAGTAGTTATTTGTTCAGCTTTGAAAAGGAAAAAACTTGACTACCAAATAACTTGTACAGAAGAATCAAACTGGATGGAGATACAAAGAGAAGGCACTAAAGGCTGGGTGGATTTTTAATAAGGCTGGGAAGGGAGAAGTTAATTGCTAAAAGAGCTAAGGTGTGGCTAGAAGAAATACCTTTAAGAAAAGCAAAGCCTTTTATTTTTATCACAGAAAATGGCAAATCTACAGGGAATAATTAAATATCACCTTGGTAGCAGTACCAAAGAAAAAACCAATTTCCCTCTTTCGATAGTACAAGAGTATTCTGACCTTTGAAAGAAATGCAACTGACTTTTCCTTTAATTACCAAATATAACCTTAAGGTTATGCAGCTCTAAAACCCATTTGCCCTATTTTACAATTAGCATTTTTTTAAATTAAAAAATCCCTCCACTTTCTAATAATTTAGAATGTCATCAGAGAAGTGAATTTCTTATTCTGTTAATTCTTCACAAATATTTTAATTAGAGATGTTGTGATGCTGATTTTGCATAGTCCAGTTAAGGCTGGGGAATAGGGCACTCTGGATTGCTCAGCCCCACAGTAAAGGCTTCACAGGTCAGATCTGAAGTCTCTGATGTTCATCAGGTTTTTGTCATCCCCTTAACACATCTCTCGATCTTGACAGATCGAGGATGAGAGGACAGAGCCTCAAGCTGTGCCAGGGGAGGTTCAGGTTGGACATCAGAAATAATTTCTGCATGGAAATGGTCATTAAACATTGGAATGGACTACCCAGGGAAGTGCTGGAGTTACTATTCCTGGAGGTGTTCAAGAAACATCTGGACATGGCACTTGGTGCTCCAGCGTAGTTGACAAGGTGGTGATCCGTCAAAGCTGGATCAAGGATCTTAAAGGCTGTTTCCCACCCAAATGATCCTATGATTCAATCCTGGAGACCACAGCCAGCTTAGAGGATGCTTCTGCCTTGCTCACCAGCCTTTCCCAGGGAAAAGAGCTGGTCCCACTAACCAGCACTCGCTGAGCGTGGTGCAGGCCCCAAGGGCAGGGCGGGAGCAGCCGCTCCTCTGAGGCCTCAGGGACAGCAAGAGGGCAAGGAGGAGCCACAAAACATAGACCTGGCTCCACAGCTGGCCAAAACAGAGACAATCCAAAAATCAGCATCCAGAGACAAGGAAAATCCTGCCACACCTGCCTGCCTTCTCTAACCTATGTGTCACCTCAGCGCTGTGACACTGACTCCTTCCTCCAATTTGGCAGTTTCAAAAAAAGATGCCCCCTCTCCCATTCTCCTCCAGAACAGGCACATAGTAGTTTCTTCTTCCTCCTTCAGACGTCTCATCTCTGCTTTGTGATACAAATTTGATGTGTTAGATCTGCTGCCCATTGCAGCCTCGGTCTCCTCTGCTGCTCCTCAGGTACCTCTCTTACACTTCACTGCAACTCTGGGGAAAGGCCACAGCTCTTGTTCATGCTGCTCCAGCATCCAGCAGAACAGGGCACCGCACAGACACTCTGGGTGCAACCCACCTACCCCAGCAGCCACACGACTGGCACTCCTCTCCAGGCTGAGCCATCTGCCTACATGCATGAGGTATCTCAGCTCCCATGACAGTCATTGTAAAATGACATTTTGATGAAAGTGACTGAAGCTCAACTTGCCTGAACACAGGCAGCCAACGGCACCTTGGATGCTGCATGTATTCTCCCGGCTGTTTCAGGGCAGTGCCAATGCCTTTATGTCTTCTGTCACTCCTGCCAGCCCTGTGCACACACCTACGGTAATTTAGGGTTTCTCAAATGGGGCAAGATATTTATGTTATGCAAAGTGGGTTCCCCCACCCCACAGATGCTCAGCTACATCCTTTTCAACAGCACTGCACTGATGGGGATGGGAGTTTAGAAAACCAAGCACAGACATCTGCAGACTGTTCTGCCCAGAAAAAGGCACCTCATGCTATCTGAGATGCTTTGGGGTATCCAAAGGGCTTGTGTGCAGCAGGCTAATACCACACAAGATCTATAGGAAACCCACAATTTCTGAAGGCCAGGTAGAAAATGCCAGGGCACCCCCAAGTGCACAGTGATTTGTGTGCAACCCTACTGACCCTCACACATTTCAGCCTGGAGTTGAAGCCCCCCACTGCAGCTGTCTACAATGTAGATACTTTCCCTTTATGGTCAAAGAAGAGAGACATTTCCAGAGGATGAGTCACATCATTGCCCTCCTCCCCACTGACCATATAAGCATGGACAGACTCAGATTAAAATATCCAACTTCCAGAGAGATAAGTTACGACAGGTGAATGCCTCTGTTCCCTCCAGTAACACACACAGACAAGACTCATCGGAATGAATCGATGGAAAGCATCCATCCTCAACCTCCCAGCTCACAGTTTTAAATTACTCTCACACAACAAACTATATAATATATCATATTTAGTCAGCTGAAAAAAATGTAACTGATGAGATAAATGTTATTCTCGTCAGGCTCCACCAGTTATCTTCTTCATGAAGAATGAAATGTCAGGAGACCTCACCAGAGAAGAAATCAGGAAGGTTCATTTCACTTGAGAAGAGTAACTGAGTGCTGAAAATCCTCCCAGAGAGACATGGGAACAGACAACCCCAGCAAGGAGAGGGGCTGCAGTACAAAGTCTGTTTCTCCTCTTTATAGACAAGCTGATTTTATCAACTTGTTCTGAAATGATACAAAATGAAGTCAGATGACGACAGTCCAGTTTAACACCTCATGTGTAGCCAGATTCTTTCTTCCACAGAGCTGTGTGGAAAAATTACATAATATAAGCAGGCATTGCTGCATGAAAAAAGCAACTGCACATCCCTGTCTCTTATCTGCCCCTGTCTGGTCCTTCCTCACCCTAAAAGAAACTATAATGATATTGTGCATGTCACAGGCTCAAGGAACAGGTGTAAATCAGTACTGAATAACAAGCCCCAAAATACCCATTTTTAGCCAGGAGCAGCTCCTCAGCTGACGTTATGGAATAGCCACATAACACTGGCACACAAAAGGAAACACTGCAGGAGCGAGAACAAGCAGTCAGGGATGAGCAGGGTGAACAGAACAGACTCCTATGCCAGCATTGCTGCTTTTACCATGGTTATATATAGCACAAGGTGTGGAATAAATGCAGGAGATCTCATTTGTTGTAAAGCATTTCTTTACAACACTGCCAGATATTTATCTGCAAATCAGACTGTTTAAACAGGCTTTTATCAGCTATCTTTCATGGAGTGTGAGTTACACTAAAGGGTCATGGTCTGCAAGGTAACCACACACTCACATCACTCTGACATTACAGTTATTGCCAAAACATCTGAAAAGAGCAGATGGTCACAGCATGCAACAAGGTGTGTCAATGGACAGAGAAATGCACTTCTTGGGAGTGCTTCAGCAGGCAGCTAAAAAAGATCAAACAGAACACCCTAAATGCACCTTTTCCCATCAGCTTGACAGACAGTCCCAGGGGCAACAGCTTAAGTGGATGTGCACATGCCACAGATGAGATTAATTTCACCTGTTTTAAGTCATGTGCTGTGCTTTCAAACCTTTATTCTGCAGGTACAGTGAAAAAGACAATCCAGCTAAATTATGTTTTATATGGACACTTCCTTGTAAACCTCTCTTACGAAGGATTTTAAAATCTGTGTCCAGGTAATAGACCCATTCAAATGAGCTACTATATATTTATTTCATGTTTGTCTACAAAGTCTAGTACTGATACATATATTAGAGAAACTAATTTGTAGCAGAACTTACAAAAAGTTTAATTGGTTTCTATTTGTATGAAAAATGCCTTAAAGGCAACAACAGCATCGTCACTTTTAGCTCCTGGAACAAAAAGTTCAATTAATGTGTGGATAATGTAATATGCATAATGGAATAGGAATTGCAGAAATGGTACAGACTGTGTTGTCCTACCAAGGACCTTGACCTGGAGAGGCTGGGATTGATGATGAAGCATCTGCCGCATCATGACAGAAATAATCAAAGCTGGTTAAGAAAGTGATCACTAACACAGGTCTGATGAAATATTTACCATAAACTGAACCACATCTTCAGGCTTGTGCTTTGCTGATTTGAAGGCAGCCAGTCGGGTAACGACGACAATGTGATACTCAACATGGCCAGACATCATCTTCCCACGGATTTCCTGGTATTCCGGCACGGACAAATCCAGCCCCGTGTGTGTATTCTGAATTTGCCTAGGGGAGAAAACACATAGAGTTCAGGCACTGGCACAAAGACTTTTAGCTGTCCCTCTCCCAGTTACAAGCCCAAGAAAATCAATGCAAAAGCTCTCACTGGAGCAGGACATCACACAGACCCTGCCCCAAACGCTTCCCACTCTGTAACAAGACTAACTGGGACATGGCCTGTTTCCTATATTCCATCCCAAAGCACCTGCCATGCAGGCAACATGCCAGGAACACAACATTTCTGTGAAGAGATGTGGATTCATTCAGAATGGGACTTCACCTGCAGGAGCTGAAAGTGCTCTCAGCTCAGCATGGCAGGTGAGAAGATCCAATGATCTCTCATCATTGGATCAACCTGACCTCTCATCAGGTTTATTTTGAGACAAAGCTCTGTTCATAGTGACGTGTGACGCGCCCTACCCATCTCTCCTTTATCTCAGGACATTCCCAGAAATGACAGAGAAAATAACTGAAAGTACCACAAAAGAAACAAGGAGCTCCCTGAAGCACAGAGACAACTTGAAGTTTGTGAAGAGCCAACCAGGGAAATGGATTAAAGCCAGAATACAAAGGAAGTGCTGGAGCAGACTGATGGGCCAATTGCAGTTTCCACTTGTGAAGGTCTTTGAGGAAAACTACCTGTCCTTTCATACCCAGTTAAAGTAGACAACCACAGCATTAACCTCTGAGAGCAGCCAGCAGTCATAACCACCCATGGCTCCTCCTGGAGGAAAATGCAACAGGGGAGCTGCTGCTGCAGTTTACTCAATGCATTTTTTTTTCCTCCTGACCACTTCAGATCCACAGAACTGTGGTGCCACCTTCCCCCTGGAGCACCACCTGAAAATATTTATAACATGTTTTTCAAGAGGAATGCCAGGTCATATTAGAGTGCTCACACATCAAGAGTAAGACCAAGCAGTTGCTGTTGGAGCATTGATCGGTACATTTAATGAAATAAACCGTCTGGTTCAACAGCCTGAAAACCAAAACTGATCAAAGATTCCTTCCCCAAAGTTACCCCATGCCAAGCCACAGACCACTCGCTGTCACTGGGTATTCTGCCAGAATCAGAAGTTCACCATCCAGAGCACTGAACATCCTCTGAACACATGAGTACATTCTTCTTATGTGTGAGTGAATGTTTTTTAGAGAAATCAGAAGGGATCACTTAAAAGAAAACTAAACTAGGATTATTAAACATTTTTTCTGCCTTTTTAAACTTTAATCACGAGGATTATCAAGTCCCATCTTCCCTGGATTTCCTGCAGACTGCAGAACTCTTGTGGAATTCTCAACCTCTTCCTTCAGGAAGTTTAGAATCATTAACACAAGTGCCCTTTCACCTAAGGATACACAATGCACAGAACTTAATATACACTTTCAAGAGGCTTAAACAATCTAGTTTCAAACAATATTTCAAAAGATTCCTCTCATCATATCAAAACTTGATCAGTTCTTATGAAACTTGAGCTTCCCCAAGAAGACAATCTCTGAATCTCTAATCCAAAGCTTGAATAAAAAGCCTTTTAAAGAGAATATCTTGAGAGCTCCTGATAAATAGGATAACAGTAAACAAGGACGCAGACTCAGTTTTGTACCCAATCCTCTTTGCAAGCCATATTTAAAGAATTAGGGCTTTAACAACAGCTCTACCACCTCCAGTGTTTTGATGAAGCTGTTCTGTCTGCTCTGATTCTGTTCCCACGCTCTGCCAGTCATGGACTACACTTTACACATCCAGACAAATTTTGTTCCCAGTTACAGGTGGTTGGCTCTAAAACACAGAACCAGTAGTGCTCATGTGTGAATGCACAGGTGCCTGGCTTTCACACAGCAGCCTGTGGGACCTGGGAGTAACAACCATCAGCTGGAACTCTGCCTCTTTCAGTAGCAGCCAAAATGCTGACTCTAAGGGCACCTGCCAGCAACATCAGCTGGATCTGGACATTTTTGGAATATACCTGCAGCAGAGGATATGCTCTTAGAAGAGACTTACAGCTCACAATAGCCCTAAACACTATTAAGATCACCAAAGGACTTTGCCCACTCTGGCAGACTGAATAAAGAAGCAACTCCTCATGTGCAACCACCAATGCCTCCACCCCAAATCTGCCCCTGTGAGTTCCTGGAAATATGAACAGCAAATTAAGCCACATGATGGGGACTTGAGATAAGATAAAGGGAGTACTGTTGTCCAAGTTATCTCAAGCCTAAGGAGAGGTAAACAAGAGTGGGGGAGAAGAGTGTAACACTGCAAGGAGTCCAAGGAGAAGGCCAGCTCAGCAACTGTGCTGAAGGTCAGCTCTGGACTGCAGGAGACCATAGTCCAATGACTCCAAAGAAGAGACACACTGAGCACAGGGCACTCACACTCTGAGGCCTGAGGGTACTTATCCCTTCTGATGGGGCATGACAGGCTCAACTACACAGGCTTGAGAGGCAACTGCCATGTCTTAAAAGGTGTCATAAACCAGCAAAGTCACCCAAAGCACCTCCAGATTTATTTCTGGGTCTTTCCCTCAGAGGATTGTACATGATTCACAGTGTAGCAAAAGACAGTGCAAAACTCCACCCTGCAGGGGAGGTGCCTGGGCATACCCACATATATCTGAATGCCTAGTAGCTCATTAAACTTTATGTTTTGTGGGACCCTTACCACCAAAATGGTGAAGAAGGACCAACAAAATACTGCTGGATGCACAAGGCTAGTAATTATCTTTCTACTTAATTGTTCTCTTTCTGCCTTTCACCCCACCCTCTTTTCTGTGTCTTTGTCTCTCACATATTTTACTTAATAAAACCTGCATTATTGATTTTTAGCATATGATCTCATTTGCACCCTAATTTGGGTAAAGTATCTCTCTCTAATAATCACAATAATCAGATCTTAACAGCTCTCCAGATGTACAGTCACTCAGAGGTTGTGACTGCAGCTATAGCAGCCAAAAGGTCTGTCACTCCTACTCAGGAATGACTTACAAACCCAGGGAAGTGTGTGATTACCAGTCCTTGAAAGGATGTGTGCATGTGGCACCTGGGAACAGGGTTTAGTGTGGACCTGGCAGTGCTGGGTTAATGCTTGGAGTTGATGATCTTAAAGGTCTTTTCAATCTCAAATGGGTCTGTGATTCTACTTCTGTTAACACAGAGTATAAATGACTAATTAACCTGCTTTTCACCTCTAATAGAAATAAAAGGAGTAATGACCAGTGAACCATCCTCAATGGCCTTTAGCAACCACGTACAGATGTTCTGAGATGACACAATGACAACTTCACTGTAAGAGCTGCTGCATTAGAGAGTTCTGAAACTGCAATGAAATTAGTAAGTACTTTATCTATACCCAGGGTTTTTCTTTTAAAGTGGTTAGAAGTCTGTGCTAAAATGTCATGGAAAATTATTAGAGGGAGGGGGAATAGCTACATTTTTGTTTGTTTGCTTTAGGCCTTATGATCATTTTTATTATCATCTCCTACAGGAAACCCAACCCTATTATCTTCTATAGCAATGGGATTTCTTTGTAAATATAAAACTGATTCTAAACAAACAGAAACCAGCAGGGAGCCTGAGACAAACAGAGCATACTATCCAAAGTGCTCCTTAGTTCTTGTAATGCCTTCAAAATAAGCAGCCTTAATGTTTTAACTAATTCAATACTGTTATTGTTATTCAAACAGAATCAGCACCTGCAAACCCCAAGACAGAATATAGTTTCACTGCATCTTTCACATAAAACCAACTATTTTTAAACTTGTATCTTAAAAAAAAAAAAAAAAGCAGCAAATGGAGAAAACTGGTTGTTTAACTTGGACCCACAGGTTTATTGCTTCTACTCTTTATTTGAATCTAGCTTATCTCCAGTTAACACTTCTGTCTACAAAACAGACAGTTCACCAGAGACCTGGGCACATGGATAACCTTCCTAACAGGAATCACTTCACCCAAATACAAGGAGACCATTCATACCAGCAGCACTGCTGTGAATCAGAGCATTGCACAATCAGACCATGCAGGACTGGCCCAGAACAGAGGAAGTGCAGACTATAAAGGTCAGCTGAACTGAGCAGCTTCCACAGCTCATGGAAGAGCTGGGTGTTCACTCCTGGTTTTCTGATTTGCATATAATCATTAAATTGTATTTTAATTAATCTGCTTTCTGTGCTGAAAGGCCAGCATGGGGGATAGCTAATAGGCACCTCCAGAAAGAAAGTAAAACAAGAGATGCAAGCGTTGTGACCAGAGAAACATTTATTCCAGCATCCGTATGGCCAGGAGAGCAGAGTCTGTGCTTCCTGCCTTGATAAACTCAGCCCTGCCAGCAGCACCAGCTCCAAAAACCTCTCTCCAGAGGGGACCAAATTGTGACATCCCTGGTCATAACAGAAGGAGAAAAAAGTGTACAGCTAGTTTTATTTATTAAGTGAAGGGAAAGTACTCACCAAATAGTTTATTTCTCTGTCTGGTCTAATTACAAGTATACAGATTTTATAGGCTCCCCAGAGAAGTGATCACAGCACCAAGCCTGACAGGGTTCAAGAAGTGTTTGTGACAATGCTCTCAGGCACATGGTGTGATCCTTGGGATGTCCTGAGCTGAGCCAGGAGTTGGACTCCATGATCCAACTCAGCACTGTCTGTGATTCCATGATTTATATTACCACAGCAACTAGGAATCCTATTCCCAAAACAAGTATGTGGAACAAAGAGTGGAAAAGGTCACAACTATACAGCTATTTCACCTCAGAAGCTAGCAAGTATGTCCACTTGCTAAAGTCTTAATCCCACACATGCATATATACCCAATTTTATCACTGAAAGCATTGCAATTTCAGTGGGACAATTTGCAAGTGGGTCTTTTTCAATCTAACAACTGTAAAATTAATCCAGGTGTTCCAATTTTCACCTCCAAGGTTAAACTTAATATTAAGTCAGTCCTACAAAACATCTGTTAGTCACATTAGATACATTTGAAGGTTCAAGGCCACTGCTTCAAGGAAAGTCCAGCCCTGATACAGCCAAATATTTAAGGATTAAAATAATGACTTTGAAGTTAAATCGACTGAAATACTCATTATTTATGTCCTAGGAGGTAAGGCCCTTGCTGAATCAACACTTCTGCTACTCATGTC
>JAWWMS010000299.1:0-27284 GCA_035048045.1 Chlorospingus semifuscus
CTCGTCATTAAAAACATTTTCAATTCTTAGAATACACTAAGTGAATTCTAAAGTTAAAGAAAAGAATATTGCAATTATTTACTGTATCAGATATTTTGGATCCTATTTATCTTCTTCTAGCATAAATTAACATTAAAAAATTATTTATGCTGTAAAACTATGCACCATGTAGAACTGTGCCATTTCTGAAAACTTTAATTTAATTAAAAAGTTTTCTAGGCCTCCAAAATTTTCCAAGATTTTTTTCTTCTGAGACTTAAAGCCAGGTAAAACATTTTCTTAAATAATATTTCATTTATCTATTTGATTTTGCTAAAAAGCTGTTACCTAATTGTTCTCTGAGAAAACAGCTAATACATTACTGGACTTATACCTGTGGTAGTCCTTAGTAATAATTTATCAGGAAAGGGAATTTCAGAGAAGCACAGTGCAGTTTTTTGTAGTTTAACTTTTGCTACTGGAATAAAGTAAATCATTAACTCATCATGCAAGACACACATCATTCTGCCTCCTGCACCCCCAAAGGGCCTCCTTCCCCAGCTGCTGCTCAGGCTACTGACCTTGCCACTGGGCACAGAACAGGGACCATCACACCAATTTCACAGCTCCATGCCATGGTCCCATGTGTGCTGGGGGAGGTGACAGCACAGGGGGTGGCAGGACAGTGTCAGTAAAGCCCCACTAGAAAGTTCCATGTCAGCCAATAGGGTTATGCCAGTTACACAAACTTAACTAAACTCAATCCAGCAGAATAAATAGCTCTCTCAAGAACAGACTAATCTTCTCCCCTCCCACAAGAGTTTCTCTAGGCTGTTTGTAAATCTCAGGAATTATATATTAACTTACCACTGTAAACGGAAGCAAGTAAGAAAATGAAATTAAAAGTCCGATAAATCCAATTCATCCTAAAAACCACAAAATCGTTCTTTAGGATATGTTCAATAAAGGGTGTGTAATTAGTTTTATAAAGCACTGCTAAACGTAACACTGATTTACACTTGTACTGTTTCACCATTAATTCAAAATCACATTGAAAATTACAACTGCAGCTGTGACAGGCTGTTTTGGCATACCTTTTAACAGCAGAACATTCTTGTTTAGACTGGGAACAATATTCCACTGAACTGACATTACTAATACTGACTCTCCAGATATTTTAGTAAATACTGCTATCAAGCTAGCAACTTGAACACTCATTGCTTCATATGCTATAAGAATTCTAAGATTTATTTCACATGCAACAACTTAACCTGTGAAATAAGTTAACCGCAAAATACTAACCATGAAAACTCCAACTTGCACTGTCTTGTTGCTATGAAAACCTTTCACTGAATACCAGTGCATTATTGCAATAATGATTACATACCTGAACACATAATAAGTCTGGATGCATGGATCAGGTTTGCACTCTACTAAAAAAAAAGAAAAGTCAACACTTTGTGTTAAATATTACTTCCTGCAATGCTAACTCATCTTTAATGTTTACTTTGAACGGGTACTGTTTTTGTCAATACTGCTACTGACCTTGGGACACATCTATCATCCACACTGCACTGGAACTGATCCTGTATAACCACACATATGCAACATAGTCTCTCTTTTCTCCCCTATAAAATGAAGATAATATTTTAAACTCCTGGAAAAATTTTCACCTCTATATCAAATTACAGAATTTTCATGGTCCCTGGATGCAATCACAAAATCTACCTGTACATGAGTATTTACAAACAAATTAAGCTGAACTTACCATTTTTTGTGTTGCTTAACATATATTAGTATTCAATTAAAACAATTGTTTTGTCTCTGTGTGTGTGTGCACATTTCAATTGGTGGCACAAAAGGGTTAGAATTTTTGTCTAAGAGATTAGTTTGTTCAATTTTCACTTCTTATCCAGGCTTTCCTATTCAGATACTGGGCAGTTATTCCAGTTTGTTACTGTTCTAATAAAAACATGAGCAAAAAACAAGAAAACAACAAAAACCCAAGAAAACAAAAACAAAAACAAAAAAAACCAAACCAACAAACAAAAAAATCTCCAATCATACACTTTTGGAAAAATAAGGTATACCATTCAAATAAGCAGAAAACCAGAGCAGCTTGACCATAAATTTTACCGAGAACATGTGTGTCATTCATGCAACATGTAGTCATACCCACATTCATCAGAAGCTTCTGTAACATTTCATTTTTATAATCCATTGTCTATATTTTAGATTTTTGTCTGAGGAAGGGGCATCTTCTGCTGATGGCTGTTTCAGAAGCAAACTACCGAGGAATAAAAAAAAAGGAAGAAAAAATATTTCCTTAAAGCAGTAGTTCTCAAATTTAGGTATCAGTCTTTCTAAAACCAATCATTTTAATTGCATCTGTAAGGGCATCAGTTGGATTTGATGATGAAGCTCAGAAATAATGCAGAAATGCTATTCAAAGAGAATCACAATGAGCATGATCACTTTGGAAAATAAATGCATTTTCTTTCACTGGACCTGCTACTCACATGATGTACTCCCATTTGCACTGCTGTGCTGTTGCTCAAACCAACAAAGTTATTCTTCTGTACAAAGAAAAAATGTATTATGGACTCTATGATGATGAGTGAGTTATTGTTTATTATAGGACGTATTTATTATAGGAAAAATTATAAAATGCACTGAGACAAATTCTCTGCTGGTATACGTTTCCTGAGCCTCTCTGAAATCCAGAGATTATATGATTTAAACTAGGAGAAGAGACAGAAATTTAAAGTGCATAGAATGCCAAAACCCGCTAATGCTTCTTAGGTCATAGGGGATCATAAGTTTAGTAATAGTAATAATAATAATAAGTTTAGTAATAGTAAACATAAGTTTACTATTGATCTTAAGTCCCTCATTGTATCAATTTAGCTGTCCATATTCTAAATGTTAGCTAAATCAGGATGTTGCATGTAGGGTACAGTAATTCAGATAGCAGAAATAAAAGAAGAGCTCATCAAAGCATTTTTATAAATGGAAACATTTTTGATGATCAAATTTCAAAATTTATTTGAATAATCTACAATACAATTAAGAGTCTGCTTGTGTTTGACTCTGCTTCATTTTGACTTGGTAGTTACAAAACCAAAACCTGCTACAGCCTAAGCCAGCTCTTCAGGATGACATCTCCCTGGCAGTGCACTTGCTTGATACTGCTTTCTGCTCATTTCCACTGCGATCCATGCACAAATCTCATTCCTGCAAAGGTGGCAGGAATTACTGAACTGTTTCACCTCAGGAAATAAATTACTGGATTATAGCCTGATTTAGGTCTAATTCTGCCTGGCAGAACCAAATCCCACATTTCTTATGGCAGTCCTATTCAAAAAACAGCTTCAACATGGAAGAGGATCTACTCTCTGTGATGAGACAACACCTGCTGGTTGTGATGTGGAGCAAGAGGAGAAGTTTCTCAGAGGAAATGAGGGAAGGAAGGTACCAGTATTGTAGGAAAAACCCAAATTTTCATTTTGATTTGCCTTTATGCACACCCTTTCCATTTGAATGAGGATACCATAATAATTTCATGAACCTGAATGCTCCAGCAGGAAAAAGAACAACCAACCAAAAATATTCTGAACAACTTCATGGCTATCATTATGTATATGACAAAGGAGATAGAGACATAAAATATCAAATGCTGCTAAAACAAACCCTAAATCTAAATCTCAGTCTTTTCTTCTTACAATCAACAATCTAGAGCCTTTTCATCTGACTCAGGATGCCACTATCTGAGTGAAGAATCTACTGTCTCACTAGGGCAGAACCTTCTGTTTGACTTGATACCACCTCAAATGGCTGCAAAAAGATGGATAGAATAATTTACTGATTTGTGAATAGTGCAGCATTGTGTATTGCATCAAATTAAAACCAGTTTACTAGTTCCATATGCTGAAATTATACATCAACAATAGTCTTCCTTGAAATAGAGCCCAGAAAACACTGCAAATCAGATGTCAAATAAGAAATCAATGCAAACAAAATTCAGGATCATATTAAAGAAATAGAAGACAGTTGCAAATATTAAACAACAAATAGCTACTGGGTTTGTTATTTCAGAAGTCCTCTGTGATTTTTTTCAGATTTTCCATTTTTTTAAATAAATGGAGAACCGCATTACTGCCCAAGGCCTTCCTTTTTGGACCTATAGCACCTGATGCTGGTTATTGTTAAGTATTAGAGAAGACAGGATATTTCAACATACACTGAAGGGCCTCAGTATCTTGATCGAGGCCTGTAAACTGCCAAACAGTAATTCTTGGGCAAGTTGTATGTTGTATGTCAATTACTAGCCTGGAATGAGGTCATTTGGGCATACAACAAATGCGGAGTCTTTTGCTAACTGATAACTTTTGCCTTTCTTTGATCAAAATATTTTGCAATTTCAATGAACACTTAATATCTCCACAAGTTATACTCCAGGCATCAAATAGAAAAGTCCATTTGTTGAACAAAAGATAGAGTTTCACACAGCAGAGTGTAACTAAGAGACTCTCATTTTCAGAGGAATCTCAGATGTATGCAGTTTTTTGGTTTAGAAAGTGAGTTAATTTATTTTTTAATCTTTTAATCCAGACAGACCATGAAGGTCATCTTCTAAATATGACCTGACTATAAACTGAGGTGCTTCTATACTGGGAGTTTTGTCAGGGTGTGGCACAAATACTCCTTTAAGAAGAAAATTGGAGTAGGATTCTCCGACTCTTTTAGCTGCTGGAAAAGAAGATGACACATGAGATCAAACATGGCAAAATTATTTGTTTGTAGCAGCATACTAACATTTACACATCAGGTTTTTGTCTTTTACAGTATGAGGATTAAATTCAGGAAGGCAGGTGGATATCTAGTATGCACCACTATTCCACCTCCTGCATGCGTCCAAAACATGCAACTTTCAGAGACCAAAAAGCAGTTTGTGTAAAGGTGGCTGGGAAATTCTAGTGCCTCAGGGCACCCACAGGTGCTCTCAAGCAGAACTTCCCAACAGAGGAAGGTCACACCTTGTCTGTTGTCAGTGTTCCTTGTAACAGCTGTAAGCCATGATCCAGACAAATTCACACATTCCATTTCTGTCATCCCAGTAGAAAGTCATGTCCTTTCTGAGACCACACAAAAGGGATCTTTATAGACAGTGTAATCTTTTGGCTTAGAGATCAGCTGCTACCTTAATACCACAGTAGATACCTACAACTCTGGAAAAAGATCACAAACAGCTACTATGCACATGCAGTTTTTATTACACAATATTTTATTGTCCCATTATTTTATCAGGAAACCTGCAATGCCATGCTGCATGCCACAATCCTACAGGAACACTCCCCCCGCCCCCCCCAATAAAACCCCAAAGCAAACAAAAAAAACCCACACAAAACTAACAAACAAACCCCCACATCCAGAGGATTGCTGCTGATCACTACCAACAGCTACACACCACATGATTTAACCTAATAAAAACACACTAGACAATGCAAGGTGTTTAACATCTACCCAGCAGGCATGAAGTTGGCAGTATGTTCAGTACTGTGTTCAGTACTGTTTTATTCAATATTTATTTCGTTAGCAGCATCAGATTGCTTCAGAACCAATTTTCACAACTGAAGATAAGAAATCACTGCCATTTCAGAACAGCTCAGAACACAAAGATTATAGGATTACATCAGTGCTCGTCTTGGCAAAGACACTTTTTGCATCACTAAATAGGGATTTTTCACATTGGCATCCTCGTGCCAGCATTTGAGCCCATGCACTTTTCAAAATGAGTTTCTTTTTATAGTTTTATCCAGTTTTTGTCTCAATTATTTTCTTGTCCATTTTGAAGAGTATAAAGAAATTACAGGAGATACACACACACTTTATGAGAAGAGCATGGTACAAGAAAAAAGCACAGTGCAAGAAAAAATATTGGTCAGTGTAGATAGAAGTCATAAGAATTATCTTATGGAAAAATAAAGTTATAATTTGGTCTATCTTACAAATATTTTCTACAAAAAACATCCCACAGAAGGAAAGGAAGTAATATTAGTTTTCATTTGTCTTGAAAGTCCTTAACTTAAGCACATAACTTAAGATATGAGATACCTCTCCAGGTTTCCGCTACATGCCAAATTTCCTGAGAAAACATATTCTGGATACTAATCTTATTTACCTTGAGAATTCACACTGCCAAGTATGTAAAACCATTAAATAATTCCTTAATTTTGAGTCTCTTTGGAAAACTTGTGTCATGTGTATTATATGCATTAACATATGGAGGTGGTCTCAAAAGTTATCTCATTATAAAGAAGACAATGTTTAGATTGAGCCATGGAAACTGAAATTCTTGTTATTATACAGCAATGAAATCTATCTTTGAAAAGGAAGGTTGAAGAATGCAAGTATTACTACTGTTAAAGGCTCTTTTGTCTTAGTGGTAAAATAAATACAGTGATTGTAGACTATTCGTCAAGATCTGTGATTTCATTTTTTAAACTAATTGTTACACACTTTCTCTTTAGTAAATCCTCAGAAAATGGTAAAACCTAGGCATATCAGAATACATAGAATTTGGCGGGTTCAAGTGAACCTCTAATTTATTTGGAACAAATATAAATTATTTTGTCATTATTATGATATTCTGCAAAGTACAGCAGTATCCTAGGTATTAAGTGACTAAGTGTTGTAGAAAGGAAACAGAAACAGACAAGAGAAAAAAATATGTAAATGTCAACAAAATGAGTAAGAACAGATTCCTCCTTTCCTACTTTGTAACACATTAATCATTTCTGGACCAGTCCATATTAGTTTTATCAGCTCTGACCTCCAGCTTCTCACCCAGTTTCCCTCTGCAGGCTGCCCACAGCCCAAGAACAACCTAAAGGCAACACCACACCAACAGGCCTCAGCACCAAGAGGCAAGAACAACCAAAGGCACGAGTGTGGTTATTGGTGGGCACCCTTCTTTGTACAGCGCCAGGTATCGTGCTGGAGCAACACACACCAGTCAAAAGAAACCCCAAAGCAGAGGGGACCAGTAAAGCCAGACCAGCTAGAGGACATCAGCTTGGTTTAGCACCAGCTTTTTCTTCAGAGCTTGCAAAAATTATGGAGAGTCTGTTCTCCAGCTGTATGGCCTGCAGCAGAGTTTGACCTGTCATGAAGGTACAATCAGAAACTTTGGCAGGCACTTCATTCTATCTCTGTAATGCCTCTTCAACATCAATTAGCAAAAAACTCTGTAGATTGCCTTTAGGCCACTAGAAGGCAAGAGCACACTGGCTTTGACCAGCATGGTAAAATCTAGTTGATTGATCACCCTACAGGAACTGATGCTAAGAAACAATTATTCATCAGCAATTTACCTGCACAGAGGCACGCAATTTCAACAGGTACCATTTCAGTCCACATTGAGGCATGGTAGGAGTTTATTCTCAAAATTTGTAATAATACATTGCTTTTGTCATTATGAAATCCTGTGTGTAATTTGCATACAGTCTAGTTCCTGCTATGGTTAATGCTTTTGGTACAGTTTGCTAAAAAATAATTCAGACCACTCCCTTCTTACAAACTACTTTAAATGCTTCCAAGAAGGAGTGAAATGAAGCATTTAAAGCAGATTTTTGTGTGGTCTTTACAGAGGCAATCATCACCAAAAAAAAAAATTATGCGAAGAAGGATTATCACTTGTATTTTTCTGAAAAAAAAGAAACCTGAAAACCTTACAAACACTTGAGACTTCCCAGTTACTTGGAAAATGCTATGGCATGTAAGCTGATCACTTCATCACAGGCATTGCTGCTGTTATTACCATAGCTTAGTTTTTATGGCACTGTGGCAATAGAATAGTTTCATCTAAGCAGATAAGGCACTAAAATTTAAGGACTAAAGGCTTGCATTTCAAAGATTAACATGAAGTTCATAAGCACTATAAAAGTAGAGCAACTAGGGCTATTACTGCATCTTCTTTAATAAAACAATAGCAACTAGTTTTAACAAATTGCTGGACTGACATCAAAATATTTGATTTTAAAAAATGTCTCAGTCTAAATAGATTGAAAACTTTTGGAAGTAAACTCTTGAAATTCCTTTCATTCTGATCCAGTATTTGGTCTCCTAGACTTCAGTTTAATCCAGATGCCTTTATTTGGACGAAGAATCAATTCTCCACATAAACCAAGCTCTTCTGGCTTTTGACACGATTCCACCCAAAAGCGCCGCAGGATGAGGGCTAGAAGAGTTTTCTCCTCCATTTGTGCAAAGCGCTGACCTATGAGTTACAGGGCAGGAAAAAAATTAGTTATTGTCAAGTTGCATCAACAGCTGCTGCACTTGCATGTTCACAGGACTTAAGAACAGAACTAGCTTTAGGCCAAAATCAAGGTCATATGGATACAAGTAACACTAGCACTTTTCTCTGCATGAAAACTCTGGCCTTCTTGGGATAATCCACAGTCCGTCCTCCTTCCCATAGTACACAGAACTCAAACAACAACATGTAGTACTTCCATATGAAGTCAACCCTTCATATGGAACTACTACAAAACATAGCCTAGTCACATCTCTTGAAAGGACTGGGCAGGAGGGATGGATAGCAGACCAGAGCAGATGATGCAGCACAGGGTCTGTGGGGAGAGAAAAATCACATGGTTCCATATATGTGGAGAGGAGCAAAGGAGATGCAACTGCAATGGAATGACAGACAGACCTTCCTTCAGTGATCATTAAGCCTCACACACACTGATGATTTGGTAGCACAGAGGGCAAAGTTCAATTTACAATCCAGAGATAGGTGAAGGAAGAAACATGAGAACAGAGAAACGTGAAGGAAACCAAACCAAGTGCCACAAGGCAGTTCACAAAAACTAAAAAATGGAGATGGGACACAAAATACAGGACCGAGAACTTTTTATGTTCTCCCCTTTGTATTATATACACAGATTATATACACAGAAGTCCGTACATATGTACACACTATGCACTTTTGCAATTATACTAATGAACCACCTCTCCTGCACATGTTCCTGCACACTCAGGAACTAGCTAGACATGTTATATTAAATTAGATTAAATTTCTCTTTGGAACAAGGAAAGACCTAGTTTACTGCTCTCATGGAAAAGGGCACTTACTACCACTGAGACAAATCAAAACAAACCAATTGTATCTCCCAAAAACAGAAACCAAAACAAACAAACAAAACCAAAAAAAACCAAAAGAAGTAATATTTCCCGTTATCGTAACAGCACGACAACTTTTGGACGTTCCGCATCTGCACTTAAAATCAGCGCAGGGAACAGTCTTTTCACGTGTTCTACAATATAAACAACACTGCCTCTACTTGAAGCACAGATAAATGCCAAGCACCTCAGCAGCATCTGAAAGTGCTGACGAGTTCTGGGATGACAGAGGAGACACCAAATCAACTACAGTGTCAGAAATAGGGAAAGAATACATCAGTTGCAGATTGCATGCTTTGGCCATCCAGCTCAGAACCTGAGAGACAGATGAACTGTTTCCAGAGCAAAACAGGTGTGGGACATGTGTCTTCTCTCATTCTGTGTTGCTGACACTGAGAATCAGAAATTAGGAAGCAATCATGTCCTAACACAGGAGCCCAAAAACATGCTGCCAGGCTGCACAGCAGTGAGGAAGAAACATCAGCAGGATAGACACTTGTCCCTAGGAAGAAAGGAAATACCTCAGAAGAAACAAATGGGGTAGCTCAACAGCATTAATATGAGTCTATGAACTAAACTCTTCTGAGAGAATTCAGGTCTATCTAATGGAAGTGTGTGGCTTGCAGGACACGCAGTGCCCAGATTCAGAGGTGGGGAATGAGGAAGAACACTATACAAACAGTACTCGTTGCTGTCTCAGTTACCACATTCAAAAGCAGAACCTTACAAGGGCTTCCTCTCCAGATACATACCAATGCAGTTCCTGGGACCAGCTGAGAAGGGCACATAAGCATATGGGTGCCTTCCCTTAGAATTTTCAGGGAAGAATCGCTCAGGCCTGAACTCCTGCGGGTCAGGGAAGACCTCAGGGTCTCTATGCAGGGCATAAGTTAAAACAAGGACGTTTGCACCTCTTGGTATCTGATATCCCCCTAAAGAGAGGAGAGAAGGGGAGAAGAAGAGTCAAAACAAAAACCAACAAGTGACTTCCTATACACAAGAGAACAGTAAAAAATAAAACAACGCTGTCCTTTTCTTGGGAAACATCTCCACTGCTGCAGAAATGCTAACACAAGAGAAAGTGGCAAAGACAGAACATCACTTACTAATGCAGCAATCCTCTCTCAAGGAACGAGCAAACATGGGAACTGAAGGGTAGAGACGAAGAGCTTCTTTCACAACACATTCAAGGTATCGAAGATTCTTCAAATCCTCCGTTGTAACGGGACGTTCAGTATTGTCTGTCCAAAAACAAACACAGGGATGACCAAGACCAAAACTCCCCGTCTTTGGCTAAACAAACTCATCCTGGATCTCCCCAGAAACTCTCATAATGCACCAAGACTACATACAAGAAGGTGTTACAAATATATTAAACATGTATATCTTGCCCCAAGGACATAAGTTTGGTTGGACACCCCAACAGATCTTCTCACACCCATCCCAAGCACCTCTAACTGCTGAAATCTCCAGAAGGTCCACAAGGCATGCTCTTAAATCCCCTTCTACTTCTAGGCTTTGAACACCTTTCCACTCACAAATGCAGCAAAACCCCAATGAAGGGGGAATGGAGACTTACCAAACACCTCGTCCAATTCCCTGTGAACCTTCTTCTGAACTTCTGGATTACGTCCAAGCAAGTACAAGACCCAGTTCATAGCAGCTGCTGTTGTATCATGGCCCTACAGGTCCAGATTTACAAAGACATTCATTTCACCTCTATTCCCATGTACCAGTGGGCTTTGTAAATACTTAGGTGTGCAGTTGGTATGAAAAGTGAGACTTATTAGTCCCATCACCATGATAAAAACATGAATCAAGAGTGAGTGATTCAACTCACTATCAAGATAAAAGGTGATCCACAATTGTTCTGACAAAAGGGGAAAGTTTTGAAAAAACCCAAGTAAAATCCCTTCTCTTCTGATTCTCAGGAGCTGCATGAACTATCAGTATCTAGACAATGAATCAGATGTATATTCATCTTTTTGGTTACTGTCCAGTCAACATCTATGGGGGTCAGTGACTGTCACAGGAGAGATACAACGGAGACAACTTGCAACCTTTTCAAAAGTATCTAAAAATGGTTTTGTGAGACACGATACAGAAGCCATAGAAGAAAATACTTGGTTTTCTATGGGGATGGAATCAACTACTAGTTTCCAGCACTGTGGGAAGGAGAGGAAAAGAAAGGAGACACAAAACATGAACCAAAGAAGGGGGGGAAAAGCCATAAAAAAGGGAGGAACAGAAAAGGGAAAAGTTGACCAAAAAAGAATTTTGATACCAAAAAAGCACACTTGTGGTGAAGTTCAGGATGCTGCTGTAGTACAGAAATGGCAAGATGAGAAGAGAGTTTCTCTAGGTTACAACAGTATTAATAAGATTCTATGAATTAAGCTCTTCTGAGAGAATTCAGGTCCATGTAATGGAAGTGTGCAGAAAACTTGTGGAAATCTTCAGATCCTCCCTTAGGGAATCGGACAAGAAGAAGAGCCTTGAAGATAATCAGAGGGATGGGACATCTCCTATGAAGACAGGCTGAGAGAGTTGGAGTTTTTCAGCCTGGAGAAGGGAAGGCTCTGGGAAGACCTGGTTGTGGTCTTTCAGTACTTAGAGAGGACTTACAGGACTTACACAAAAAAAAAAAAAAAAAAAGAGGGAATGTGACATTTTACATGAGCAGGTACTTATAGGAAAAGAGAGAATAATTTTAAACTAAGAGAAAAAAATTAGATTAGATGTTAGGAAGAAATTTTTTATTCAGAGATTAGTGAAGAACATGCCAGCCAGAGAAGTTTTGAATGTCCTATCTCTCAAAGTGTTCAGGGACAGGTGGGATGGGGCCCTGGCAACCCACTCCAGTTGATGACATCCCTGCCCATGGCAGGAGGGTTGTAATTAGACAATCTTTAAGGTCCCTCCCAACCCAAGCCATTCTAGGACGAGTTTCTACAAGATGAAGCACTGATGTACAGCGGACTACAGAACCAGAAGACTGCAGGCAATGTAGCAAGGGAAAAAATGTGAGGAGACATGAAAAAATGCAAGTCAAAACAGTGAAACTATTTAAAGCTCTCTTCAGTGTTAATGAAGCTTGCAGCAAAAGGCAAGAGCCCATGGTCCATGTCAGCCTTTAGGTTTTCATTTCTCTCCTGCTTTCATGAGTAGACCCTGCTCACACAGGCAGGGTCTACCACATGTGCATTGTCCAAAGTTTTCCAGGGCATACCAAGGCTTCTATCCTACCTCTGTAGAATAGAAACATTGAGATTTTCTCTTAGGCTTCCAGGGCTTAAATAACATCATGCTAAAACCAACATCCTGAACTACGACAAGAGTCACCACCTGAAAATTCTGAATCTTGGGTTTGGAGGAAAAAAAACAAACAAAAAACCCCAGCAAATAAAACCTTCCAAAATAACAACAACAACAAAAGAACAATAAACCAATGAGTTCTTTGGTTACCTCAAACATGAAAGTATCCACTTCCTCACGAATGTCTGTGTAGCTCAATTTTTTCCCTTCATCATCTGTTGCATTCAGCAGCATGTCCAGGAATGCTTTTCTCTTTTTGGAACCACTTTCTTCAGAGTTACCATCATTATCATGTTTCTTTTGCTGGGTGTTTTTAAGTTCTTCAGCTTTTTCTGCAATGACCTGAGATTAGAACCATTGCATCAAATGTGATGAATTCAGCACAAGCGCACTGTCTGCCTCATACAGTTTTGTCCTAACTTATCAAAACATCCATCTGTAGCACTCTACATGAGCTAGTTAGCTCAGCTGTCAGCATTAGGTCATGAAATTTGACTGACTTTTTATTAGTAGTGAATTATGACCAACCTTTCTTGCCCCAAGCAAAAGAATAAACCTTGAACAGCCTTTGTGCAATCAAGAAAATAGACAGCCAAGCTACATAAACAACTTGGGGGCCATCAAGAAGTGTAAACATAGCCAGAGTATCTGGAACTCACCAATAATGAATGCCAACAGTGGTAACAGCATATCAAAAAAATCACCACAGTGTGATCACATTAATCACCAATAAGATCTTCTCTATCCCATCTGAGAACTAAGGAAGGATCTCACTTCCAGCCTCCAAAAAACTCAGGAAACTGAAGAGAAGCCAGGGGATCCCAGAACCATGTGTCAAGGCTACACACAGTATTGCCGAACCCACTACACTAAAGCTTCCCAAATTTTCCCAAGTATGAGAGCAATGGCTGAATTTCCCTTTTTTAGGCCAAAGTACAGACCCGGTAACAGACATAAATTTCTTATTGTTGCCATTGTTGTTGCAAAGTCAAAACAGAACCCTTCAATAAATTCACATTGCTCTTAAAAACAACAAAATAATTTAAAAGGGTGTAGAGTATGCATTTCTGTTTGGAAGAATCACTGAATGAAAGAAAAAAAGTACAGTTCCATGCACACACATTGTTTTCCTCATTTAACATGCATGTGTGTCACATATTGACTAATCCTTCACCTCAGTGCTTGCTCTCACCACCTACACAGGTGCAATTATTATTTATGGTCCTTTGTCATCTTCTATGATTTGGTTGCTTATATTCTTCAGTGCACCAGCCAAGCATGGGAAGAGTACAAGTGTTAGGAGCCTCTCTCTTGACTCACTGCTGCAATTTTCAATAAAAGGAAGCAAGAAAAAAAAAAACACAATGTGGCTCATTACATGTAGCCAAAGATCAAAGATTATTTCCTTTGTCAAAGACATTGATACAATGACATCATAGGGTACATGCATTGGGAAAGCAGCCTCTCTGATAACATCCTAATAAGAGATTTGGGAGGACAAACTTTTGTAAGAATAATGCAGGAATTATTTGGTGAGAGAAAGGGCTGTTACTTCCACAGTCTAACAAGGTGAGAGAACACTATTTTATGCCAAGTGAGTAATGCACACCTAATGATTTCTGTATCAGAATGCCTCACTGCTGATGTGAGGACCTGCATGTGTTTGCTCCTCTCAGCAGTTGTGTTCTGAATAGGGGAAAATGAACACAGGCTTCAGTTTCTGAGGGCTGAAACCAGTGGCACTACCATGCAGATCCCTATGCTTACTGCTCCAAACTTGGAAGTGAGCTGCTGGATGTCATCCAGATGTGGAGCATTACAGGCAGAACAAGAGTTCAATGAATTTCTGTTGTTTGTTTCAGTTTTCAAGGACCTGCAAGTTTTGGCACTCCCTTGGAGTAGTCTACTTTCTTGTTTAAATTCAGCAGAGATCCTAAAAGGGAAGTCAGCTCTTGTCTTCTTTTCAGGGAATTCCTCAGCATCACAATAGAGAGACAGCATATCAAGGAGGCTGAACCTCATCCCCATTTGGAAGATCTGAGTGAAAAACTTTAATCCAACAATGAAAATTATAATTTTAAATATTATAAGTAATATTTTCTTTCAAAGACTCTATACCATATCTGTAAAATTGTGAAGGATGTTGAGCTTCCTCTTGTGCTCTCTTCCTTCTTTGAACAACGCATACAAAAAGTCAGGCCAAAGCCAAGGGCTCATCTGTCGCCGTTGGATTAGATCACCCATCCTAGGGACAAAACAATTATATCATGTAACATTACTTGACAAAAACATCAAATTATAGCACATTTCAAGAGCAAACCAAAAAAAAACAAAACAAAACAAACCAACTTCTATGTATCCTAATGAAGTAGAACTTAACATATTGTGTGGGTTTAAACCCATTATTTGAAAGGAAGGCCATTCACATTTGTGTCTTGATTTTACACCATCTCAAAATTTCTGTTTACTTATCCCAGCATCACCATGTTTTATTTCTTTAAGTATTGATCTCTGAGAAGGACAGCATATTCTCATTTAGTCCAAATCCTCTTGAAACAGTCCTATTAAGTCATCCAATCCCATCACACCCCACTTCAGCAAAGCATTGACAGTCTTGTAAAGACTACTCATGACAAGCTCCCAAAATATCTGCCCCAAGAGCTCAAACAGTTTCTGAGAGCATTGCATTCCTGCTTGAATGTCCAGACACCAGACTGCATATTAAAGGACTTAAAATGTATTTAAAATGAAAAATATGAGACTTCAAGTATGCTCAAACGCAAGTAGAGTACATTTGGAAGGGCTGATTGTCATTGCCATTCAGCTCTTTCACATGCTTTAGCTGCAGAGTAATTATTATTGATTTCAAGCACACTTGTGCTGCAATTTGGAAAAGGCCAAGGAACTGATGATAATCAAACCTTTCAGACCTACCCCTGTTTTTTATCATACCTGTCTCAACAAGCTCCATCAAAAGTTAAGAGTGAGATCATAGAATCACAGATTCATTTAGGTTGGAAAAGACCTTGCAGATCGAGTCCAACTGTTAGCCTACTGTTAACCCAGTCCATTGCTACACCATGATCCTATGTGCCGCAGGAACATGTCTTATCAAACACCTCCAGGGTATTTAGTGACTCAGGGTTAGTCTGTTCCAATGCTTTACATCCCTCCTTCTGACTCTCTGGCCTTCCTTCCTGACACCAGCAGCATTAATTCCAGCTCAACTGAAAAATAACTAAGAAAAATGCACATTTACCTGTAGACAGCAGAAACATAGTCAGAATCCTTATTCTTCTGGGCACCCACATTCCTGCCCATTGCTGTTTCTAGGATGAAAACATCAACATTTCACAAGTACAAAAGTACAAGTATACACAGTGAGTTACTACCACTCCCAGCTTCTGACTATCACCACCATCCCTTTGACAAGTGAATACACATATCCCTTTGCAGGGAATGAGCTTTCTCTGTATTTTCATGCCCAGGAATCCTGCTCCTCAAGAAAACCTCACTTCAGACTGCTACTTCTGTCCTGCCAGTCCCAAAACTCAGCTGCTCAGTTGCAAGTAGTAAATCCTGGGGAAAAGTTTGGCAAGGATGGAAATGTATTTAGAAAATATGCAGGGACATTGTTCTTCAATTATCTTACACAAACCGGCACCGCTAAACTCATGATCTTCTGCATCATTCACAATTCTACCACAATAACTGAACAAGACTTACCACAAATAATATCAAGGGCACACAAAGTGATGTCCATAAAGACATTAAATGGCTCCTTGTCAACATGCTTCTCAAGTTTCTTCACCAAAATATTTCCTTGTTCATTCATGACCTCTAGAAAGTCACTCAAGATTGCAAAGTGGAATGTGGGAGTTATCATCTTCCTCCGTGACCGCCACTTGTCTCCAGTGCTATAAAATTAATAGGGAGAAGGAAGGTTAAAAAACTCCAAGCCAAAAATAATATCCTCACCATTACAGGAAGTACCCAGTGAATACTGCAGCCTGGAAGGGATGGACACACTGTAGATGTCTCCTCAAGCTATTCACAGCACCCCACAGAAGGAGCAAATGGAAATATTTCTTGCTCTAGGTCTCTTGGAAGCAGAATCCACCATTTGTCCAGCTGATCTCAACCAGTGGAGATGCCAAAAAGCCTCCAGACAGTACATCCTTGTTAGTCAGTGCACAGGCCCAGAGGGACCAAGCAGAAGCCAGCCAGAGGCCAAACCAGCTATTCAGCATCAAGGCCTCAACCACCCCACCCTCTCTCTGAATCAGTGGTTGTATTTGCTTCCATCCACTGACCATGAAATGAGGCCTGCAGAGAACTAGGGCCTAGAGATATCATGAAAATGACTGCCTCAAGGCATGGCTACAGTCTACTTCCTTTGAGACAGGCAATCGCTTCCCACATGCCAGTGACAAGCATGGAGCCACAGTGAGTGTCACCAGCTTCCTGTGGGTCCCTGTCCACTTCTTCTAAATAACATGCCCTAGCTGGCACTTCTGCATACAGGGTAAAACTACCACACCACTGCCCCTGTTAATTTGTTATTAGGGCACTCCACAGGCCAGCATATTGGCTTGCTGTCTGCCACTGCTGCCCCTAATCAGCAGAAACCGGAACATTCTCCTCCATTATGTTTGTGCAAGCACAAGAAAGTCAAAATACCTCTGTACATCTATGGAAGACAAAACAACCAGTAAGGAAGAACAGTGAGGATACACCATGCCTGATGCTCATGGACTTCACCTCTGCACTCTGCTACTGATTAATTACTGCCTTCTTACAGGCCATGAACAAAACTCAGGATAAAATGCACGCCTTGTCCTCTTCCATGAACTTGTACTTCCCACACCACATGATCACAGCTGGCTTTTACAATACCATGGTCCCATCACAAAGCATGAGGAGTCCACCTTTGAGGGCTCCAAACAAGCAACAAAGTTAACCACTAACACTGGGACCTGGACCTTTTTTCAAATATCCAGAAGAGGCTCAAAGGTACCAAAGACAATCTATACTTACCTTGCTCTGACTATTGAATATCTGCATCATCCAGACCAATCCTTCCTTTCCCCTTCCAAGACTGGAGGACACCAAACCCTTATAACGCTGCTTCTTCCTTTCTCCTCTCCTGATTTATGCTCCTACCCAAGGCTCATTTCTCACGATCCTGTACTTCACGAATGAAATAAAGGAAAGGGTGCACATACTCTCCGATCCTACCCCAAAGCATCACCAACCTCAGGCCTATCCTACTGGTCTGCAATATGACCAGCTGAGATAAGCAATGCACACAATCTCTTTGTTCAGAAATACATACAGCATTCCTGCCATCAAGACCTCTTGTTATCATATACACTGCAAATTTCAAAAAGGTAGCAGTGCACCTTCACTTCATTTTACATTATACCTTGTCAGAAGTCCAGTGCCCAGCCATGGATGTAGGAATTCATATAGGTATGATTTTTCTATATGTTTTGAATTGTTCAGAATAGCCTGTCAGAAAAATTAACAGTGAGAAAAAAATATTACTTGTTAGATGGAGAGAGATTTCTTCACTATTTCTTCAATAAACACTCCAACGGAGAAACAACACTGTCTTACTAGATCAAGGACAATCACTGTCGGCAGCAAAACTTATGACTACATTTCATGGTATCAAAACAGACTCACTAAGTTTTAATGCAGAAGTCTGTCAAAGAGACGCAAGCACTGCAACCTGAATTTCATAATGTTCTATCCTTATTTTAGTGGTCCCATATTCCCTGCTATCTGCTTGTTTGTTCCAATCTTGGGAGTAGAAGCTTTCGCACATGTGAAAACCAAGCTAAAGGATGTTGTTATTTTGTTGTATTTCATATTTCTAGAGTTCCATACTGTTGTTATTATACTCTTAAAGTCCATACTTTCTAGCTGGTTTTCTACCAAGCAGCTCTTCTCTGTTGTGCAGTTCTTCGTGGCTTCACAGGGGCTCCTCCAGGGCTCTCAGCCCACCCCTTTTATCCCAGTTATCTTTACGAGCTACAGCTGCTGCCCAACTAAGGACTTCGCAGCTGTAGCTCATTTGGAATAGCTAGGACCCACTTATCCAATACATAGGACTCTCACTACAAAAGGAGATGCTTCTTTGATGCTTTCATTTGCAGGTCATCTTCAGTATTCCCCCCAATGCCCTATGACTATGCCTTTTTATATTCCTTTACTTTATGCCTTTGTTTACCACTAACTCAGAGGACTATCCCAAAGCAAATCAGTCCAAGCCCCTTTTAATAAAAATTACATTGAGTAATAGAAAGTAACATGTTGGGCACTGTTCTGCATCCCAGTAGAATACACAGGAGACCAGCACACTCACCTCCACACTGTCAGGGTGATACAAAAATATGACAGGCACTGGTCCTATCCAAAGTTTGAACAGTGGCCAACTTCTGAACTTTTCAGTATAAAATTCTATCTGTTTAAAAAAATCTGGAATAGAAAATCAGAGTAGAGCTTCAACAAGGGGAATTTACAAAATAAGCAAGGCTTCTGTAATGAACTCCAGCACCCCGAGCCCTGCAGTTGTGATTTTCTTGTAGTTTTAACCTGCTGCTGTGACCTAGCAGCATGTTTTACACCTGTGGATTTTAAAATTCAGGTATCCTAATCTCTTCAGGCACAGAAGAGCATCTTTTATGCCACAGATCAACCTGAGGGACACCACTGCTGTCCAGCTGCCAGTTGGACTTCACACCAGTGAGCTCAGCAAACCAGCAAATACTCCTCCCACATTCTTTTGCAATTATCCAGTCCATATCTTGTCAATTCAGCTATAGAGAAAGCATGGAAGATAGCTGAATCTGTTGGCAGGGTAAGAAGAGTCAATGGTGTTTGATTTAATTCAAAAAAGTCTTTGACACTATCTCATCATAGAGGACAATCAGATTCATTCCACAATATTAGTGGGGGCTACTCTCAGGATGTTCAAGGATTAAACACTTCTTTGCCCTTTCAGAAACAAGCTTAAACAAATGATACCTTTACAAGCCTCTGCAGAGTTGAAAATTCAAAGGTCCCCAAATCAAAGAAAAAAAAAAAAAAAGAAAAAAAAAAAGATAGTTTCCTAATAGATTCCCAAATACAGCTTTCCCTAGACTTACAAAAAGTTCTAATGACACCTCATTCAACACGATTCAGTGTCAGATTATTTTACTATTTTTAAAATATTTTTCCAAACATTGCTGTGATTAACATAGCCCATCTTCCTGCAACTGTCTAGCAATTCCAATTTAAAAAATCCTCATCATATGAAAAGCTATTTTCATCCCTGTTATAGAACATTACCCTTTTTAAAAGTTTTTTTTGTTATATTTTTAATAAAAAAGATTATCAACCACAAACTTTACCCATTTTTACATAAATAAACAAGAACAAAGAAGGCTGGACATGGGAGCTATGTGATTCCTTAACTAAAACACAGGAGCTATGTGATTTCTGCTAACAAATGAGATTAGGGACTACACAGAACATCAGAGTTCACATCAAATTGCTTTCTGGAGACAGAAGCAATGTTCCAGTTTGCTTTGGATTCTTAAAGATTTTTTTAAAAAGAGGATAAGAAAGGAAAAAAAAAAGATTAATCTCTCGGTCCAGCTCATATGAACATCCTGTCATCCTCCTACTGCTTCCCCAAAGTCAACTTTGTGGAAATCTGCCTGCCCTCACATCCACCACAGATGTCTCATATTTGTCCTTAGATGTGGGACTGGATCCAGAGGAAAGATATGACAGTGTGCCTTGTGAACAGAGGCACCGTGTCTCAGCAAGGGCCAGCACTGGGCAATTTGCGTTCCAGTGCTGTACTCTCACATGACTTCACCATGCCCCCATGACCCATTAGTCTCTCTTCTGGCAGCATACACAGCGGCACAGCCAGCAACACATGTGCAGAGCAGAACTGGCATACACAGGCATCACAAACACACACAGAGGAGTGTGGCAGCAGACTCAGCAACACTTTCATACCACAAACTCCTTAAGAAATATGTTCCTGTTAAAATATGTGTACCAGATGGAAAAGGAGCATCCAGCACATTAGTGCTCTCTCATGCACCTGGCAAAAAGAAGGTCCCATTAATCAGTTCAAGAACAAAAGGATTTGCTTTTGTGTGATGCACTATAAATGCTCAGCAAGTTCTTTCACACTCAACACATTAATCTAAGTCACTGATGATTCCGGAAGTGAGTCCAGGTAAAAACAATTTGGCATGCTAAAGTCCCTTGCATATGCTTGCTTGGGGGAAGATAATTGTTTCAAGCTTTGTCTGGATCACAGCCAAAAAAGTTATGAGAACATAGCGTTCAACTTTGTGAAGCAGCATTTCCTGCAAGAGCCCACAGTACACTGCCCTCTCACTCAAACACATTCCACAGCGCTCATGCTCCACCCTACCAACAACTTAACAGTCTGAGCCCAGCAGCAGCTGCTGTCAAATTTAACCTCCAGTTAGTCTTTGAGACCAAGAAAAATGTCACATTTATGCAGTTCCTCTCCTTTCCTCTTCACTGCCCACTCCTCACACTGTTCACCTCTGCACATTGCCCAGAGAGACCTAAAGGCAACAGCATATCCTCTGATACCCCACTCTGCTTCCACAGCTCAGCCACAAAAGCCCCTCACCACCACTGGCTCCTCCAGCAAAGCCCAGGCAGTGCAGGGACCTCACAGCTGGGCTACAGTGTGAGCTGGCATTACCTTCTCCGTTCCGCTCGAAGAGCAGGGCATTTCCCACCACAGGATAGCAGGGGCTGGCACCCGGGATGGACTTCAGCATCCACCATTGCCTCCAGTATTCCATCAGGGAGGGCAGGGAGCACACAGTCACTATTGTCACAAGCAGAGCAATGATGCCAGCTCCCCATGGCAGCAGCTGGGGTCTCCCTGAGAGTCCTTCCACGACGTCCATCATCACCTCTCAGCCTCCTGCCCTGAGCCTTGAACCCTGCTGCGAAACTGGCGCTGCCTGTACTCGGCACTGCAGAAAAGTTGGCCAGAAGAGCAGGAGGCGGAGCCGCCACACAAGCCACTGGCGTAGCTTCTGGCCAAGAAAATAAACAGAGTTGAAAGACACTCTTACAGAGACACTGCATTCTAGCATTTCCTGGTGGCAGGCAAGCCAGAGGGAACAGTCACTGCCCTCACTTGGTTCGAGCCAAGTGATGAGTGAGAACCTTCTTTGCAGGCCATGCAATACCTCACAAGGAAAAAACAAAGTACCATCAAGAGAAAAAACACCTTTTTGCTGATTTGGGATAGATGAGTTTTCTCAATATCATCTTTCTCAATCTGTTCTCAGGTGCTTAACACCATTTTGCCATAGAGAACTGCTCCAGTGCTGTCCAACACGATAACTAAAGGGCCAGATGGAGAATACCCTTTTTCAGCTGGTTTGATGGCTTCAAAGGGTTACAAAAACCAAAGCCCATAAAGACCCCTGATCAACAGCAGCACTGCAAAGCATACTGATGCTTCTCAACTCAAATGGCCTTTACTGATCTCATTGTTGAATGCTCAGGCACAGGCTAAAGGGTACCAGTAAAACAACTGGCAGCACCAGCATCTGTGCCCCAACTTGCAAAGTGCCTGGGTACTCACAGTACCAAACCCACCATATATACTGCTGCCCCTCCTGCCTCAGGAGGATCCAGGGTCTCTTCTCACTGCTACAGGGCTACTCAGCATCTGTTTCTCAAAGTGGGTGCTCAGAAACCTTTTGGTCAAACAGAATTTTGGTAGAGGCAGCATGGTTCATAGCCAATTCACAAAACTTCACCCTCCAAATAAAGCACAAATGGTACGTGTGTATGGCCATAGTCACATTTATCCTCTTTGCTTTGTACTAAAAATGACTGCATTGACTGCAAAAGCATTTTTAGCAAATCAACAAATAGCATAAACAAAACAACTAAGATAAATATAAACAGAAAGCTCAGAACATCAGAAGTTAAGTAAGTTTCTGTGACCCTTGGCATCAGAGGAGGGTAAATTTTGGTACTTTGTTCTTGCAATCTCCCAGCAGAGACTTTATCATAAATGCTGACTGTTATATCTTTCTGCACAGTAAACAGCTGGAAATGAACTTTGCTACTTTTGCTGTTATTTGTAATGGTTTGTGACAGAAAGCAGCAGATATATACCCAGTCTTGCAAACACATAGGCAAGTTAGACAACCATCAGTCCCATCTTTTGTTCAGGTGACAACCTAGGAAGGAAGCAAGCACACAGGACAAAGAGACTCACCTTTTGTATTTCTAATACAGAGATCAGCTGAATAATTATACTCTCATATTTACAAAAAGTCTTGCAGTTTGTTGCCTTAATTGCACCAATAATCAGATTAAGTGACTATTTGTGCTTCTGAGTCAAAAATCTGTACTTCTAACTGCTGATTACTCCTTCTACAGGAAAAACAAAAAACCCAAACACCAAAAACCAAAAAAACCCTGTGAAACAGCAAGGAGAAGGTGGAAAGGCATTGGGAAAGCAGTAGGGAACACTGCAAAGCAAACATTGCAGCATCCTGCCAGCAGCTGGCAATGGTGATGATGTTAATAAAAGCCAGCAGAAACACTGGAATGAGACATAAAAGATATATACCCAAGAAACAAGAAATGAGAGGTCTAGCATCTTTGAGGCCCAATTATGTCACCAAGACTTGGAATCATAACAAAACTTGGAGGACGTTCTGTAGGAAATAAGTTTTCTACCAGATTATGATCAGCATTTCCTTTTTACCCTGAGAACTATTGTTCAGTGTTGGATTTCTGTGAGCACTCCACTGGTTTCTGAATCTTTGCTTTTATAAATGCTTGTAACAGTGCAAACCTGCTCTTCTTCAGCCTCTTGCCTAAGTGGAAGTCTATCTACCTGTGCTGGCAGAAGACAAGCAACTTGTTAGGCAGCTTTGTCAGCCATGAAACACAATGACAACACAGGCTTCTGCTGGTCCCTAGAATGAAGCCTGGATTCTTCAATAAGAAAAACTAATAAAATCATCATTAGTAGCAAGAAAAAAAAACCAAAACAAAACAAAAACAAAGCAAAGCAAGTCTAAAGCGGATCTGACACAACAGAGGGGGGATTCCTGCTGGCTCCACTCTGGATCCACTGCAGAACATAGCTGAGCTCAGCAGCCAAGCTGAAGTACAAGCTGAATAGCTCAGCAGCCAAGCTGGACAGAAAAGTACCTAACCCATTCTGAAAAATTGTTTTTTTCTTAAGAAAGGCTTTCTTAGCAAGAGCTTCTCTCTTTCTAAACACACACCATTGCAACATGATTAACCCTTATGCAGAAAGCTACTCTAAAATAAACAGGCTATTTGTAGACATCAATAGCCATCACCTAAACAAAGAAAACATAACACAATACGTCTCCATTTCAAAATATGTCATCAGCTGGACAGGTGGAGAGCTCAGAGATCTCACCAGTCCCCAGAGAGGAATTTTAGGGCCTGATACTAAATTTCATGCCCAAACAAGGCTACTAAAGGTTCATACCCGAAGTCTAGTCTTCCAAGAACAAATCCTGAGGAAGACTCCAGCTTCAAATCCTTCTGTGGGCGCTTTCTCACACAGATAAAGGATATTAACAGCATTTGTGAGACAGAGACCACAGCTGTTTTTCTGAGACACTGATTGGTTTGATGCCATCTCCATCAAGCATACCTGGCTTGGTTTCTGCAACCCAGGGTTCACTGTACAGCAGCAACTGTTTGGCTCCTTCACTACAAGACATTTTGCATGAATGAATTATCCGCAACAGAATACAAAAGCCTGCCTGCTAAGAAATCATAATCTTCCCTACCAGGATAAAAAGGTGACTTACAATAACAGAGACCACCACTCATGCCCCAGAACACGGACTACTGTTTCACAGCAATTCTGATAAGGTGTTAGGTAAGTTTGCATAACTAATAGACAATTAACACTAAGTAGCTACTAAAGCACCACACCTGTGTTTATTTATCAATGTTTCCAGGAAAGTACACACTCCCAAGCTGGATGATCACAACTCCTCCAAGGTCACAAGTGAAGATTCCGCCCACTTCTCTGTGATTTGGCTAGATTGTACGGGGCCTCCCTTGCTAAACTCCAGCAAGTTTAAAGAAAGCATGTAGCAACATGCAACACACTACATGAAGTGAGCCAGAAGTCATGAAGAATGAATAAACAGGGCAGTTTTAGGCTAGGAAAAACTTGTGGGGCACAGAAGCACAGCACTGCAAATCTGCTACCTGCATTCTTGCAGCATGGAAGATTTGGTATCAGTATTTGCTCTAGGAAGTTCTTTGTCCACATTTCATGTGCATGCACATAACACAGTCATAGCTGTACATCCTCTTAGAAGCTGATGTGGGTTAGCCTTGGCCAGCAGTCAGACCCCCCATTCACTCCCCTCCCTCAACAGGACACAAAAGCTTATGAGCCAAAATAGACTGAAAGTTTGCTTATTGGTTACCATCATGGGCAAAACAGAGCCAAATTTGGAAATTCAGTTTAATTTACAGGCAATTAAAAACAGATAATGAGGAAGCTAAAAACAAAGACAAAAGTTCCTCTCTGCTGCTCCCTCCTCATTCTTTTCTTCTGCTCCAGCATAGTTTCTCCACATGCTGCTGAGGAATCTCTGCTCTGGAACCTGGAACATTCCCTCCTCCTCCTTCAGAGCTTGGTGTTTGCATTGCTGTTTCCCTCTCTTTTCCCTCCCCACACTTCTCTTCTTAGCTTTTTTTTGTACACTTGTAAATACTTTTTCACTGAAGTGCCACTGGTTTGGCTGCTTGGCTCAGCTGTGTCCTGCAGTGGATCCAGAGTGGAGCCAGCAGGAGCTGTGTTCTCCTCTCTAGCCTTTTGTCAGAGAGGCCACCCCAGTAGCAGCCCTGCTACTGACACCATGACATCTCCACTCAGCTGAAAAGCCTACCATGAAAACAATGACAAGACTGAAAGGGAAAATAGGGGTGAAATATCCTTTACATCAGCCCCTAGTGAGACCAGAAATGTCAGTTACAAAGTGATGGATGCATGAAAACTGTCAACAACATTAAATATTTGGGAACTATACAGGTACTTTTTCTTATAATGTTCAGGGAAGAATCACTTAGGACTAAACTCCTCCAGGTCAGGGAAAATCTTGGTAGGGCACAAGTTATAACAGGAATATTTGTACCATTCAATACTTGATATCCTTCACCTAGGAGAAAAGGGAAAGGAAGAAGGATCAAAACAGCAAATAGGTGGCTATCTATAACTGCTTTACCATAAAATAAAAAAGAGAAAAAACCCTTCCCTTTACCTGGAAAACTTTCTAAGTACTCTCTCCTGCAGACATTGCAGCACCCATTCCAGCCACCTCTGGCTACTTAAAACCCTAGAATGGCCCCACGGTGCATTCCTATCTCAATTTCTTCAATCTTGATAAAGGAAGAATGGAAAACTTACCAAACACCTTGTCCCAGTTCTCTGTGAATCTTCTTCTGGGTTTCAGGATTACATCCAAGTAAGCATAAGGCCACGGCGAGGGTGTGCAGAGACGAAGTTAGAAAAGCAAAACCTCAGCTCAAATGGAAATTTGTGAGATGTCAAAAACTACAAGAGTTCTGCAAGTACTATCATGGCTTAGATCATGACAAAATACCATGCATACACCCCATCCCAGTGGAACAGAGTAGAGTATCAGGGAAAAAATAAAACCTATGGGTGGAGATAAGAAAAGTTTAATGATTTAAATATAATAAAGCAAAATGAAAACAGGAAAATAAGAGAGAGGAACAAAACCTAATAAACACAAGCAATTACACAGAACAAATCCTTACCACCCACTGACCTCAGTGCAGCCCCAAGCAGCAACAGGTCCCTTCCAACCACCCCCCACCCCAGTTCATGTACTGAGCAGGGCCTTCTGTGGTATGGAATATCCCTTTGACCAGCTGGGGTCAGCTGTCCTGACCATGCCCTCCCACAGCTTCTTGTGGAGCCTCTCACTGGCAGAGCATGGAGCACTGAAAAGTCTTTGCTGTCGGGCAAACACAACTTAGCAAGGACTAAAACATTAGGGTGTAATCAACATTATTCTCATACCAATTTAAAACAGAGCATTGTGCCAGGTACAAGGATGAAAATAAATTCTATGCCAGGTGAAACCAGGATAGGTATGTAAACAAGAGGAAACAGAAGGAAAGTATTTTCCTGCTGTTTAACCGGAGAGATTAATTAGTCACCAACAAGGCTGAAAAGGCAGAGGTACTCAACACTTTCTTCATCCTTGTCCTTCTATCAGCTCCACGCCTTGGGAAAAAATCCTGGCTGATGCAAACACAGACCCAGTATCTGTGAAGGAAGGGTTGGTGCGCGAGCTATTAAAGGAGCTTGACCTCTACACATCAATGTGCTCTGACAGTATCCAACCAAGGAAAGTTGGCCCATATAGCTGTGGGGCCACTCTCCATAATTTTTGAGTTGTGGTATTTGGGGGACATCCAAGAAGACTAAAAGAAGGCTAATGTCACTCCTGTCTACAAGGACTTCAGAGAGGACTCAGAAAACTACAGGCCCATCTGTATTACTTCATTCCCTGGGAAACCTATGGAAAAAATTTTCCTGGGCACTCTTACAAGTCAAATGGAGTCCATGATTAGGAAAAGCCAGCACAGATTGACCAAGGACACATTTTTCTTGACAAACCTGATTGCCTCTCACAACAAATGAACCTGCTTGGCTGATGTGGAGCCTGCAGTGAATGTTGTCTACC
>JAWWMS010000300.1:0-26123 GCA_035048045.1 Chlorospingus semifuscus
AAAAAGCTATACTGGAATTGTCATAAAGGGACACCTCCTAGTATTTATTATTTAACTACACTCTATTTCTATAAATATTTTCCTCTTTTGGCACAGGAAGTGAGTATTCTAATCTCTTAAAGTATGTTTATGTCATATCATGCTCTTTTAACACTGTGTGCTTCCCATTCTTAATTGCCTTGCAGTACTTATATTAATAATGATAGATGTTTAAACCAAATTTCCCATGTTATTGCAAAAATTCTTAAGCTGTTTTCTGTGAATAAGTAGATACAAGAGATCTGTGAACATCCATTGAAAAATAATTAAGCTATAATGGTTTCTGAAAGCTGTTACTTTTTTTTCCTCATGTATTTATTTTTTGCAAGATACTTTATCTGTTTTGTTTTGAGTTTATTTTCTCAATTTTGCTCCCATTTACTTATGTTCCACATTTTAAACTTGGAATAAAAGATTATGTTTAAGAATATGTGAATATACTTAAATATAAGAAAGAAGAATATATGAACGAAAATATTTGATTGTTTGACTATTGGCAGTAGCTGAGTTTATTTTGACGTATGTAAAAATGCCAGTTTAAGCTTTGTACCATAGACTTCTCGTGTTACATCATTAAGAGCCATGGGTTTCAGGGCACAGAAAATTTATGCTCATCTTTAAATTAGAAGCCTTGTGTTAGTCTATTATTCTGTTAATAAAAAAGAGAGAAAACTTCTACTGTTTTTCTGAGCAGTTTAGAAGGCACCCCTGAATATCTGTTTGTGTGAGAGGTGAATAGTTCACTTATTGTAACACTACTGATTTATCTCAAAATTAGTGATTTCATGCTGGAAATCTGCTCATTATCCCTTTGTGTTTTAGTCCTCACCTGTGTTGTTTCCATAATGGAAGAAAAGGCATCCTGTTCTTTATAGGAAACACTCTACTAAGATATGGTATCCTGCTGTTGAGTATGTCGCAGAACAAGAGAGTTTGTAATGGCTTCTTACGTTTTCCAGTGCTTAGAATTGTCAATTTTATCTTTACCATAGAGCAGATGCCTGTTGCTGCAAATATTTGCAATGATCAGTGGAAGCAAATGTTCTGAAAAGTGCCAAGACTGCAGTTTCTTTGCAAAGAGCTGGTCTGATGAGGGTATAAACCCTGTCTTTATACCAGGTATTTTTCTGATTAATTAGTAGGGTCTTAGAAGATAAAGGAGACAATTTTTTATTTTTTTTGAATGAAGAAGGGCTAAACACCTGGACATTTTTTTCAAAAATAATTTTTAAAAATCCATTAATTCCCATTCTCAAATTGAATTTTAAAAATCTTTTTCATTAGGAGTAAAATCAAACAGAAGAAATCTTTAGTTGTTAGCATTATGAGCTGCAAAACATCATCCACACTGCTAGTCTGCCAGTAGACATTGCGAAGTAAAGATTTCCTACTTTTTCCACAACAAAAGGATGTCATGTTTATAAAAAGGTAAATGTCAAGGGAAAAAGACAAATTAACATTGCTTAGAATTACTCAGAAACCTGCAACAGTAACAGTATTTTGCAAAATGTGGGATACAACACAGCTGTAAATACTTGCCTCAGAACTTGGAAAAGAAGCCATCCTGAATAACTATTTATTTAGAAGTAGTCAGATATAAGTGTGTTTCTGATAGGTTTTATATGCATGATCTCCCTTGTAAAGCAAACAACGTCTTAACCTTAATAGGAGATGATAAATCCTTGGAATGCTGAATTCGTCTTTGTTCTTGAATGTGGTTATTATTGATTAGTATTTCCATAACTTCATTGCAGCTTATTTCCTCCTCTTCTATGACATTTGTCTGTGAGCCTGAATGGAGTGTAGGTGCTAAAAGCAATACTACTAAATTAAGCTTTGTTCATGAGTTCTGAACTAATTCATGAACTATTTTAGCAAATCATTAAAAATTAAATTTAAAAATTACCTCAGAAGAACAACAGGGCAATAAATCCCTTCAGTGAAACATTTATTTTAGGCCAAAGAAGGAAGGAAGTTCTGGAAGCAAAACCCTCAGTAAAAGCTAAGCTATTACAAGCTATTACTATTTTCTTTCTAAACTTTTGAGAGGCCAGGGAAATAACATCTGTTCTCAGACAGAAACATGTTTAATGCTGACTAAATTCCAAGCTTATTGTTTTAAAGGAATTAAGGAAAAAATGAGAAAAGATACCACCACCACCACCTCCTGGCACCCACCTTCTCCTGATGCCCATCAGAAAAGGTGATTTTCTCATGCAATTAACTTTCCTTGCCCCTTGTGTAGGGAAGATAATGTACTTGTTTATGAAAAAGCGTAACTCTAGTACCAGTTGTCTCACAATGCCTTTGTCAGTATAGAGTTCTCTACACTCCTGTAGTAGGCTTTCCTGAATCAGAATTCTTTATAGGACTGATAAAATTAAAAAAGAGGGAAACCTTTCCTATTTTCACTTCCTCACTGAGTAGCACCAGTCACTAAATGCTCCAGAATCTTTTCTATGCAACAAGCACCTGTATCTCTGACATAGTAAGCAAAATAAAGGGGGGAAAATGAGACATTTCTGTCATGGCTTAGATTTTACTTCAAGCTGGATTGCTTGTAAATCCGAAGCTGGGAAACATGCCTGCAGTATTTTCTTTACAGTCTTCCAGTGTCTTTTTAAGTTAGTTATATCTCACTCACTCTCTCAATTTTACTTCCAATCATACTTCCAAAGATACCTGCAACTATTTCCAGTACCAGTCTGCTAACAATATTTAGTCTTTGAGTTATCAGTTTGCTCTAAGGTTCTGAACTATATGAAGGCAATCTGAAATACTCAGGATACCTTGTACTTGAGAAATGCTATTGTAAGATCCCTTTTGGAATATGTTTGTTTATCGTCTGGAAATTTTCCTGCCGAATATTTCACAACTCCATTATAAATTGTCCTCCAGTCATGAAGGAGAGAGTTTTTATCCCTGTGTTCAGAAGTGGATTTATTACTATTACTGTAAGTGACAAGAATTCTTCAGCAGGTTATCTGGCTTTCTAAAATGATGGGAAGAAGGTTTGGGAAGCACAAACAAAAAACCCCACCACAACAGAACAGTTCAGTGATTAAGAGGATGATATCAATATTTCTGGCATAGAGTTATTTTAGATTCCTCTCTCATCTTTCTGTTGCTTCTAGATGAGGTTGGCTTGGTCAAGAGGTTTTTGAAATTAAATCTTTTTAGCAAGACATTTTGGAAAGAAGACAATTGTAGAAGACAATTGGCAGACCTTTAGATCTTCTCAGAGTGTGGCTAAGTAAATGTAGACCACAGAATAGTGATGATTTTTGGGTAGTTTCACATTCAGGGTCTTGACACAGTGAGTATGTATTTTCTCAGTGCTCTGATTTTTTGAATAAAGTGTCTTTATAGTCAGCATGATACAGTTGTTTCTTTCTATAACCCAGTTCCTTCCCTCTAATGGAACACTTCCACTGCTCACTGAGTAGACAAGCAGTGGGGTCCTGGTATCATGAGTAGTTAATTGTGCTCTTCAATTTCTCTGTCCCCAAAGTTTTTGAAAATCTCATTGGTGCAAAATCAACTTGAGAAGTTCCGTTTAACATCCCTGTTTGCCCTTTGGGAGAGGGACAAATGAGACTAATTACAGATTTTTTTTTATTTCTTTTTAACAAGATTTCACTTTTGAACAGAAGAAAATTTTATGCACTTGTCAGTGGGTTTTGTCATAACTGAGAGAGAGTTTATCAGTGCTGGCTCCGCATGATGCTTTACTTGGTAATTATCATATTAAAGGTGGAGTTTCTGCATTAAGATATCTTATATAAAGATTAAATATTAGGATATTTGACCTGAAAAAATATTCTCAGACCCAAAAGAAAACACTGATGATAAAAGCTTTGATCCTGTTAATATTTTAAGTCATTACGTTTTTTTTTAATATTATGCTTTATTGCTTTGGTTGAGGCAATTTCTCTTTAAAGATAACTCATATTTTTGCATGGTTGTGTCAGAGCATTTTGTCATCAGTCTTTGAATCAAAATTTAGGAAAAACCTATAATTTACATTATTGTTCTCCTTAATGTCTAATTAAATATAGGCAGCTGGAGTTTCAGTGGAAATAATTGGGCAACTTTTAATAGTTTTCAAATCCAAAACAGAAAACAGTCTATTTTCTCCCACTTCTTAAAAAGATGCTAGTTTCAGTGATGTGACGACAGAGACTCTTGCTTGGTGAACATATGGCTGAAGAACTCATTTACCATATTTGATGGAATTTCAGCCTGTCTGAGAAGACTATGTATTACAAGTTGATATGTTTTTTCAATAACTGCATTTTGAGTTTTTAGAAAAAACAATACTTTGATGAAAGCAAATTAAAACTGGATGTAATCACAAATTCTTTGCCTTTGACAGATTGTGGTCTGTATTCTGTTTTAGTTTAGTCTCAGAAAAACTAGACTGGTGAGTCTGTTGTGCAGTAATACTCAACAAGGAGGCGAAATTGAATTAAAATAACTCTTCACCAACCTTTAAAATTATTTTCATGTATGTATTGATTGCACTGTTGATAGAATATCTTAAGCCCTTTAATCTAATTGCCAAGTGTTAAAGTCATTTTTCCTCACAGTCTTTATCTAGTATACCGACCTCTATGTTGTTGCATAACAAGATACAATTATGATGTAAGGAAACTTGCTGTACAGAGCTTAGAAACAATTCTGATGTGAAAATTAGAAGCAGTCCCAGATGTCAGGAATGTTATTTGTAAAAAAATAAGGAAGAGAACTGGATTTTGAAGAGATCTATTTAAGAATGTGAACCGCAGAGTGAAAAGTTGAAATCTTCATTGGTTGCCAGATTTAATCTGAAAACAAATTTAAAATAAAGAATGGAAGTATTTCAGACAGAGCAAGACAGAAAAAACAAAAACAAAACAGAAACAAAAACAACAGCAACAAAAAAAAAGGCAAACCAGGAAAACTTTTCTTGGAATACCAATACAATATTCCAAGAGGGATCATGTTGAAGAGGGAAATTGGTAAGGCTAGGTAGATGTCGTTTCAGGGGTTTTGGTGTTTATTGTCAGCTGTCCTTAGGTTTCTTTTCTTCCTTTCTTCTCTTCTAATGTGGTAAATGTGAACTTAATTTTGCAAAGCAGTCATGTGCTGTTCATTACTGCACTAGTGACATGTTTTTTGGTTTTAAGTGCTTAACAGCCCTAAACCGTAGTGCCTTTTGGCCAATAGTCAGTAAAATGCCCTGTTAAGTTACTTGTTGTTCCCAAAAAAGCTCATTCTTTTGGAGATTTTGTGTGATGGGGTTAGTATTTATGTTCAAGGATTTGGTAAGATGGTGTGGCCTTTTTCTGTGCACCTATGTTTAAGTGCTTTCTCTTGAAATACTGAGTTTAATTAGCATGCTAGGGTATTTCTTTACATGTTAGTTAGAATAACCATCTTTCAACTTTGCAAGTTGGAGAGGCACAGGGCATTGATGTTGAGGGATGCAGCAAGTTTTCTGAATGTTCATCTCATTAAGGTAAAATTGGAGAGGGACACAGAAAGAGTTTGCATGTCCTGTACTCATGTCCTGTTTCATCTGAACAGCTTCAAGCAGACTTAATATATGGCTCTGTGCCACTTCTGCTCTGTGTGTCCAGTTTTCAGACTACATGTAGTACTGATAGCTTTCACTATGTCTCAGTTTTCTAGTTACCTAGTTATCTCCAGTCAAAGGAAAAGTAATTATGTGCTGCAGTGTTTCACCATCTAAATGAGACAGGCCTTAGACACCAAAGCTGATTTTATGTGAGCACCTCCATTAATTCACTCTGTGACCACACTTGAGTTACCTGATTCCTGTAAAATTATTTTAAAACATATGAGTTGTATAAGGCCTACACAGTTACTGACTTGCAGAACACAGTCATGAAACAAAACTGAGCTGTTAGTACTAAATCCTTATTTGCATCTGTAATTCTGAATTGAAAAGGTGTTGAGTCACAGTGCTGTATTATCACCAACAGAAGAATACATATGTAGTATCCTGTCTTTCAAATGGAGAAAATAAACAGTTTGCATTTTATCCTTACTTTTTTCTGTTTGGAGCTCAGGTATCAATGTTGTAACGATGTTCCCTAACAATGCTTCTAACCTCAAAACAACTCTTCTTTAGGAAAGACGAAAATCTAATTGCAAGCAGCAATAGGGAGTCACAGTGTCTCAGAAGTAACTTCTGCTTGCCTCATGAAAAATATATATTTGCTCTTGGGAGGTGGAAGCTTCTTTTTGGAAGAAGACTGTTTGATTTCTTTAATCCATGATAAGTGTGCTCTTGTCTCTTTAGAAATGAAATTGTTTGTGTACGTGGACTAAGTTACAGCAATATGCGTCAGAAAGGCAGGAACATTTTGTCAGTACAGAACTTAACACAGGGTCCTCATATTTCACTGGTGTATTTGCCTTTCATGAGATGCTTGACAACTTACAAAATTTGACATTAAATTTTTACAGCTGTCTGTGAAAAAATGAGGTGTACAGACTTCTTTTGGTACTGTTCTGTCCAGTTTCCTTAATGGAAAGAAAGTGTTAAATTTTTATTCGTGTACTGTTTTCCTTGACTCCCTTGCTGTTCACCTCACTAATCCAGAGGCATTTGAACATGGGAGATGTCTGTCTTATTTTGCACTCTCACACAGCCCATCATCTGTCAGGAACTGGAGATTTCTGCCTGAGAATTGTGTCATAATCGTACTGGTAAAGGTTTGGAAGGGCATTCTCTTCAGTGTGGCACTTAGGGCCTGGAATAGTAAGCTTTTTTAACAAAGAGCTCAGTAAGATGAATTTGCTTAATAAATATGTTGCTGCTGATACCCACATGCTTGGATCGTATGTGTAAATATATGCACAGGGCATTAACCGATCTGCTGATAATTGAGTCATATGATACAGTTTTAAGACAAAATAAAGCATATAGGTTTAGTTTTAAATGTCATTGTTTATGTACAAAATACAAATTTGTCTCTTGAGAACAAATGTTAAGAGTTGTAATAGCAACATTTTTGTACTGCTTGTATTGTCAAAATGATTTTCGAGTGGGGTCACTAAGACCTTAAAACTGTCTGAGTTTACATTGATACATGGAAGTTTTGAAAACTTAATATAATAATTGATTGATTTATTACTGTCTAAATAGAAAGTTTAATGTTTGATGATAGATTTGTAATTTGCTAAGACTTCCTTTGCTACCTGCTAGCTACTGATTTTAAGAGTGCAAGAGTATATGTTAGTTTACTTGGGTTTTATTTTTATCATTTGTCTTTACTAAATTGCTATATGTAATATTTTTAAAAATCACAACTTTTATCTTTTCTTTTTGCTAATATTTATTTCCCAAAATACTGCCTACTCTAACCAAAAATTTTATGCAGAATTCTAAGTGAGATGTTATAAATTCTGTGATGACAGAACCACTGTGATTGTCTTTTTGGTGGTAGAAAATCTATTAAGCAAGCAAAAATATAAATATGTTGTAGTTAAGTGAAGTTTTCTGAAGGACAGAAAAATGTTAACAGAAAAAGTTAACAAAGTTAGCAGAATGATTACTTGGTTGGTTTTTTTTTTTTTTATTTATTTTAAATCAGAATAGATTATTGTATCAGTTTCAGTAACCAAAACTTGATGTGTTCTCTGTAGGGCAGTAGGAATACATTTTCTGTAATGAAAGAATCTTTAAAATGCATGCAAGCAATTTCAGTTTTAAAATCATACATGAAATTGTCTAATTGTGCTATTATTATTAAAGTAATAACAAGAATCAGCTAAAAATCTAATTTGAATGCTTAGAGTAATAAGGGGAGAAATATGATAAGTAGTTGTCAATATTAAAACCAGCTGAAGGAGGAAGGCTTCAGGCCTTGTAGTAGGTAGAATGAAACAGCAGATTTCAGTATCCACAATCCTTTCAGTATTAAATTTTCAGTAAAATAAAATTACTTGTATATGAAAACATAGCCTTTCCCCAGCTCTCTTTTTTTTCCTGATCAGCTGATGAAGAGACTAGCAGCTCGCTGCTTTGCTGGCTTGTTAATTTTATCCCCACTAACTGTGATTTCCGATAGCCGGCCTGCTGATAGTGGTAAGGTAAATATCCTTTTTCATTGCCGTCTTGAAGATTCAGTAGAACTACTTCACAGGCATGTGTAGGTGTGTAACACATCAAAAGTCGGTGTTCTTCGTATTTCAGTGTACAACTGAGTGCTTGAGGAGAGCAATGACATTAACTGTTGACAGCCTTGCATGCTGTATTTATTTAGCTTTTCTAGCTTCCAAGATATGCAGAGAAATTTCCTTTTCTTAATCTTCATTAGTCTCAGTGGTTTATAGCGCGTGTCCTGCTTTAGCCGGATGAATATTAATGAATTTGTTTGCAGATTTTTTTTTCCCCTTCTTCTTTCTTCCTAACTGATCAGATCTCGAGCCTCCTTCATAGTGAATATCTGAATGCTAGAATCATGATGTAAATTGTCTTTTGATTATTAAGGCCTAGTTTCAGGCTGTCTCACAGGATTCTGCTTTTGTGTTTGCCTGTGGATTTGCACATCGGAGGATGCATAGGAAACAGATTTCAAAATCCCACTGTTTTTTTAAACATGCCAGGTTATTTTGTGTTGTGCATCAGGTTGTGTTCACAAAATGCTTTTGAAGAGACATTGTGCACAATTGAGAAAAATTATGTCTAGGCTGTAATCACTTTTTTATATTGATTGTTATGCTCACATGATCATAAATATTAGCCGTGTTTGGTGCTGTGGAGAAATGAAGGTAATTGCCTTAGGATTAGAGCTCTTTCAGCTACGAGAAAGGATTGATTAGCATTTGCATGTACTCAAGGCAATATTGAGAAGCAAAAGCGACAAATATCAACATTAGTTATGTTCTGAGAAAGCATTAATCAGAGAGCTGTAGTTTTAAGATTTTTTTCTTTTATTTTACTTGTTATTTTTAATTTCAGTTGTCTTATGATCTGGTATTTTTATTTCTTTTGTTTGCTTTCTCAAATCACAAAAAGTTCAGCTTCTTGCTTTTTGACGTGGATCTGATAATGTGTGTGAACAGGTTCCCTCTATTCCTAGTTTGGTTTTTTGTAGCAATTTTTTTTTCCCCTCTGTGTAGAGCTGCTGGGTCTGGTTAAAAGCATACATCCAGGTAATTGAAACAGTTGAAATTAGTGTTAATTGTCTGTGACTGTGTGTATGGTTTAGTTTGTGGGGTGGGTTTTATGTATCCCATGTTATGAGTCCTGTTTACAGCAAACCACTATACTGGTAGTGCTTCTTCCTACCTCATGGTTCCTATTCCTGAAGAAAATTATACATTTTGAGATGATTTTAACACTTAGGTGATTTAAAAGTTGCTTTGAAGGCTTAGAAGAGGAGTTGTTACTACATAAAGTATCTCTCTTGTGCATATGCACAAAGAACTACATGTGAACTGGCTTTGGGAGCTGAGCACAATTTAGACTGTCCTGTTTGAAAACAAGTGGTATCAAAGTCTGTTTTGCATGGAACTGTGTAACCCAGAAGTGACACTGGTGTGAGAAAATGAATGTCTTCTGTACATTTACTGAGACAATACCCCAGGTCAGTATGTGTGAAATGTGATTTGGTGCAGAATTCAAGGTTCAGATAAAAGAACGTGTTTTGATGGTAGGATCCTTAGGAAAAGTTAATGTTTGGTGTCTCTTTGATTGCTAATAGGTCAGTTTCTTGTATTCTTGTTTGTTAATAAACAGAACATTTAGAGTCAAATTATCTGCAATCTGTGGAATTGCAGAGGGTTTTTATTGTTGTTTTTAAATATAGTTTGTTATTTCCCTTTGCAATATCTCTTTTGTTTAAAAATCATACTTTTTGAATCCATGGTTGTCAGGCAATTGAAGACGGCAATTTGGAAGAAATGGAAGAGGAAGTCCGGCTTAAGAAGCGAAAGAGACGAAGAAACGTGGATAAGGACTCTGGGAAGGAGGATGGAGAGAAAGCAAAGAAAAGAAGAGGCAGGCCTCCTGCAGAGAAGTTGTCGCCCAATCCACCCAAACTGACAAAACAAATGAATGCCATCATTGATACTGTGATAAACTACAAGGACAGGTGAGCTTGGAGACAGTCTGTCTCTATTACATGTGCTCTCTCCCTCCCTGCTGACACCATTCTCTGCCTTTTATAACGACTTGGTATTTTTCAGTGTTCAGAAAGACATGTTGACACTGTTTTTTGAAGAGTAATTCCTCTTAGGGCCTGATCCTGAAAGTCTCAAGCTTTGTAGAGTTTTTTTTAGACCCATCTGATAGAAGGTTGTTGAAACACAATTTTAAAAAGTAAGAAAAAACTAAGTGTAGAACTTCTGCTTAGGAATGAAATAATTCTGCTTAAGGTGTGTACTTAAGAACATTCAGCTTGAGCAGGGTTTTCCTTCAATTTAGTGAGCATGTATTGAAATAAATCTTTTCAAAGACATGGCTACAGATTTATTAATTCAAGTTTACGTGGATCTTACAATGAAAGACTGAAACACTGCCCAAAATGTGTAGGGCTCATATCACGAGCATTAGAGCTGCCAAAAGAAAAAATACAGAAATACTGAAACATCAGAGATGGGAGCCTGTTTGTCAAGAAGTCCCCATTTTCAGCATAAAAATATGCAAAATAGTTGGACTTCAGGGAAAAATACTCCTTCTAATCTGAAATGTCATTTGAAGACTTCTGTTTTGCAGATTTTCAAACTGCAAATCACCTATGCTTCATGCGCAAGAAATTAAGAATTAGTTCATAATGTCTTTGAATCAGACTTGATTGCAAAAGTTGTATTTAAACTCAGTTTGTATCTGCCAAAAATCAGTAAAGCCTTCTTGTGTTCTTATCCCTTCTTTGCTGTGCATTGAATTACGTAGATCATATAGCACCTCTTATAAACTAAGTTAATACTAAATGCATTGAGAGAAAATCAAGAAGTATTTGCATTAGGTGACCTGCATCTAGATGTAGCAATGTATTTTTTGCCTGTAAACAACTTTCAGTTGCTTACTTTAAATGGCAACTTCACTCTGCCCTTTTTTGCAGCTACTGTTCTTGGTCTGCGTCTGTTCTAGCTCAGGGGTGGTTTGGGTGGTACTTGGTGAAGCACACACTGCTGTGATCTCTGAGTTTTTTTGGACATAACTGTTAAAAATGAACCATTCTGTGATCTGTGGGCTCTTTATAGAGTACATCAAAAAGTATCTTATTGTATTGCAACAGCATTCATATCAACAAACATGATGAGCAAGAAGCTGACTACAATCTCAATGCATTTGGTTTGCTGTGACTGTCAGTTAACAGAATAGCTGAGAAGGGAGAAGTGTTTAAGTTTAGGTATTTCAGTTAGGACTGGAAGGAGGCATCTCTGAATTTTGGATCCTTGGCCTTGAACCTTCTTTTGAAGCACCAAGCACTTCTGGTCAGGATATCTACTTCTCACTTTTGAAAGAGCAAGTAAAGTTGCTTCCACTAGTCTTCGGTAGGGGATAGCTACTGATAGTAACTGATGGCTTCTGGGGAGGTTAAAGATTTTTGCCTGATGTTTGTGCCCCCAGGAAGTTCCTATCTGATTTAAGTCAAAAGAAGTTAACAGCTGAGCTATCGTATAGTGACAGGGCATACTGTTTCCTCTCCCTGGAGCCCACGTTTATCCAAGACAAAATTACTTCCAATTGAAAAAGTGTATGGACCTCTGTTCTGTTAGGAATTAAAAATACGTCTTAAACTGAGCTCTTCAGTGCTGTAAGTTACAAGGAGGAGTTCCAAGTTTCTGCATTCTAATTTTCTTGTGAGAGAACATCAAACCACCTAATACTGTGAAAAAATAGTATTACAAATTTAGGCATCAGGGAACTTTAAATATCTTAAAATATTTGGCTTTAACTTGCTCTAGAGTTCAATTAATATTTTCAGGATTTGCAGCTGTAGAATTAAGTGTGTTTTAGGCATTGGAACCCTTCAATTTTGTTGGGGGTTCAGTGTTTGTTCAGCTCTGGGCTTTTGTGAGTGTGAAGGCAATTGGGGCAAGTATAGAGGGACAGGTTAATTGGAAGAAAAGTAGGCCATGAGTTTCATCTGGGGAAAAAAATTGGGTTTCATGTATTTAGTATTTGAATGTTTGAAATCATCTTTGTCTTTAGCTTAAATCAGTGCTAAAAGATGTTCATCTTTTCTTTACGATAAGTCCAGAGGGCTCATCTGAGCTATGGAGAACTGATTGTGTCCCTAAAGGTGATCAGGTGATACCCATCCAAAATCTTACTGACTTAGGGCTGAGTTACTTTGTAAAAGCCAATTCTACAATCTTTAGTAAGTTTGTGCAGATTAAAGTCCAGCACAAAAAAAAGTGAAAAGAATACACTACTAAGCTATTAAGTCTCTCCATGCTTTATCTCGTGTTTTCCCTTGCTTTTGAGAAGAGTTGCTTTTGAATACAGAACCACATTTCTGTTCTTATTAAAGCCTTTAAAAAAAAAAAAAAGGTAAAATCCATGGTGCTAACAAAAATCTGAAATTCTAGTTGGCTGCTTTTCTGTGGTGACACTGTCTAATGTTGATGCAGGGAAGGATTCTTCAAGTGCTTTCATAACTGTCTAGAACTTGACTTTAGTCGTAAATGACTGGGGAAAAATACCACCCTTTCCTACCTTACTTAAAAAACATCCAAAAAAATTGTCTCTGTCAAGGAAAGCTAAAAATTTCAGTAATACAAACAATGAGCTCTAGTAAATAGTAAATGCATGGTCAAACTTAAATATGAAGATCAAAACTAGTTTAAACAGACATATTAGCAATATTTTAGGTAAATTTTTAGTGTGAATAAATGCAGCATATGATTCTCAAAAAAAGGAATGCAGAGGTCATTATCCGAGAACCTGTAAACCTCAGATAAAGAACTCGATGCAAGAAAGTGGAAGTCAGTATTGAGGTCAATTTGCTCTTCCTCCATGTCCTCAGTGCAATTTCGACCGTTTAATTTCTATTTTTCTCTTTCATGCAGTACAGTTTAGCAATCCTCCAATATCCCATTGTGAATCACAATGTGATGTTGATTTTAATGAAACATTCCATTGGCAATAAGTTTAATAGTTCTTTGAGAGCAATTTACAAGTAAAAGCTGATTTTCCTTGGGTATTTCTAGAGAGCTAGAGACACACTGAAGGAGAAAAAACTGCGGTGAGATTTGATTTGACTGACGGCCAGCATTTGTTTCCTGAAATTATGGTGTCTAGGATGTGTCCCATATAATAAGGAAAATAGTTTAAAAAGGAGAAAAAGGACAAAGATGGAGGACACTGAGAATGTTGAGCTTGCACTGCTTCAGTGCCTTTGGTGTGAGAGTTGTTGAGGTCTTTGACAAGTTGGCAGTACTTGATTTATGCAGTCTCTTTTGCATTGGATTTCACTATGGAGTGATGTGCTTCAAGATTTTCTTCATGTTGACAGGCTTTTCTTTATTTTATCTTCATATTTATCTTTGTTAAACTGGAAACAGATAGCTGATACCTCAGTCTGAAGAACTGTGGGGTACATGCTCCAAATCATTAAATAGAAATTACTGTTGAAGTCACTGCCACCTTTTTAAACTGCACCTGTGATCTCATTGCTCAGCTTTAAGTATCAAACCATAAAACGTGTAGTGGTACTGCAGATTCAGATCCTTTTTTATTCTTCTACACTGCTTTGCCATAATAGGCAAAGCTGAATTAATGTAGGTTTCATCTATACTCATTTAAAATAGAGAATAGATCTGTAATGAAGCAAAAGTAGGAAAGAAAAGATGGTCAGAATCCTCTGACTTCTAGTTATCTGATCTAGTGAAAGATGTCTCTGCTCACCCACAGCAGAGAAGTTCAACTAGTTTATCTTCAAAGGTCTTTTCTGACCCAGATTATGATTCTACAATTTTGCTAAAGCATTTTTGGGGTACCATAGGAACATTACAAGCTAGTATGAAAGAAAGATACATGAGTAAGCTCATTAATGAGTGAAAATAAGTAAAAATACCTAGCTGAAGGCACTGTTAAAAAAGGCACTGATAAACTGGAAAGGAAGTCTTGGAGAATTGGTGTTGGCCTATATCACAATATATTTATGATATGTATTAAAAATGAGGAATGTCCTGACCAGAAGTAAAACATCATAGCAGTGTGTTAATCACAGCAGACTGGACACAGTTATGTCTGGAGTAAAAGAAATGGCATGAAGTACAGTATCTCAGAGTGCATTATATGGTACTCAAATAAGTACCAAAAAATAAGAAATTCAGAAACATTTCTTCTGATTCAAGTGCCAGTTCAGGTGGAACTGACAGAAGATGAATTACCTGAGAAATTATTGGTCAAAGCCAACTATGATCCATCAATATTGTCCAGACATAAGAAACCAGGACCCTTATTGTGGCACTATTGCATATGTGGACATGGAAATACTCATTATGGGTGTATGTCATTATATGTGATACTGTTAAAGCTTGTATATGGTACCTGCATGCTTTTCCATTCAAGAAAGATTCGTTTACACCAAGAAAAGTTAATTACTTCAGTGATAAGTAGCATGGGAGAACTTAAAAAGAGGATGCAGCTTGGTTTGTTTATCCAGTCTTGAGAGGGGAAGATGGTTGCTCTCACTTTCCCACACTTGGGAAAGAAGGAAAGCATAAATATAGGAAGTGTAGAAATATGTAAAAATACAAGATGGTGGTCACAAGGTTATATGACTCGAAGCATTTATTAATTCATACAAGTTGTTAATTAAGAGTTCTGTAATCTTTCCATATGGAATGGTGGGATAGAAATAACTAGATAGATTTGGCCTTTGTTCCTTGATTTTAAAAAGTTCTATATGATTATGTACAGTAACAGGACCCTAGATTCAGGGACTTGGAAACATATTTCCAGTTACACATTGATCCTGATTTTCCCAAGTAACGCTTCACCTTGCAGACTCCATTTGCAAAACATATTAATCTGAGATTTTGTTGCAATTACTTCTTAAACTAAGATTTAAGTGCCATTACACCCTTGTACCTTATTCTAACCTTGCAGTGTAAAACATCTGTTTAGAAGAGAGCAAGTTGCACTGCATCAGTCCAACATTATTGTCACATGTTTTTCCAGTTCCCATGCTTTTAATTTGTCTTTCTTACCCTCCAAAATTGGGAATGTCCGTAGAAATTAATATAATGGAATCATATGTTATGTATGTTATGTTTTCACACCACAAAGTCAAAGAACCACAGAATGGATCAGTTTGGGTGGGACTACAGCAGGTCATCTGGTCCAGCCTCCCTGCTCAGACAGGGTCATCCCAGGGCACGTGACACAGGGTTGCTCCAGACATTTCTTGAATGTCTCCACTGAGAGAAACTCCACAGTCTCTGGGCCATCTGTTTCAGTGCATGGTCACCCACACAGTAAAGCACTTTTTCCTCATATTAAGGTGAAACTTTTCTGTGCATTGGTATCTACATGTTCCCTCTCATCCTATTGCCTGGCACCACCAAATCAGTTTGGCATACAAAAATTAGTTTGTATGTCTACTTAAAATGCTGTAACCTTTTGAAAGAAGTGAGGGTTTTACTGCTGATAGTTTTTCTTTCATAATAAGGAAATTTTATGCTTCATTTGAGCCCCAGCTGCTGATCTGCATCATACACATGCAGACTTAGTCTCCTAAACTATATTTTTTCTCTTGTGGTAGTTTTCCTCCTTATGGTTTATTTCAGAGGAAGACAAGCTGTATGTGTAGCTTTCTTTTCGTGATTAAATAAATAAAAGTAAAGTAGAGAAAATAAATTACACTTCATCCTGGCAGGATTTAGGGAAATGCTTGTCCCTCTGTAATTGGCATTAGTGAGGCCACTCCTAAAATCCTGTGGTTTGGGCTCCTCACTTTTAGTAGAAGACTGAAGTGACAGAGTGTGTCCAGAGAAGGGCAACAAAGCTGGTGAAGAGTCTGGAGCACAAGTCCTATGAGGAGCTGCTGAGGAAGTAGGGGGGTTTTAGCCTGGAGAAAAGGAGGCCGAGGGAACATGTTACTGCTTTCTTTCTACGGCTGCTGCCTGAGACAGGTTCAGCCTCTTCTACATGGTGGCAAGTAACAGAACAAGAGGAAATGGCCTCAAATTGCCCTAGGGGAGATTTCAGCTGGATATTGGGAGAAACTTCATTGAAACAGTGCTCAGTGATTTTACCAGCTGCCCAGGGAAGTGGTAGAATCACTATCCTCAAGGGTTGAGAAGGTGTGAGGATGTGCCACTTAGTGGTAGACTGAGTGCTGGCTTAATGGTTGGACGGGATGATATTCTAGGTCTTCTCCAACATAAGTAATTCTATGATTCTGTCATTAATATCTTGCAGTCTTTCAGCTTCCTTACAAACCCACTGTTTTCTTCTGCCTTGCATCAGAATTTAATGTTTCCTGGGTACCAATTTGATACTACCTCTAGTTTGCATTAACTTTGCATAAATATCAACAGCTGAATTCAAGGGTCCCAGGATGCTGATTGCTATGTTCCTTACAGTGATTTCGTTTGTCCCCTACCTGCCATCTGATCTATTCATAGATTAAAAGTAAGGACTTGCGTGGTGTAGCAATTAACTTCACAAAATCTTCTCCTGGTATCACGTAGCTGTTGACCACATTCAAATAAGGATAGAAAAAAATTGAAGGGTGTAGTTTTTGGTTCTGTTTGTGAGCGCTCTGACTTGGGCAAGTATGCAAGACTTTTCATTCTTGAAACTGAAGAAATTGAATTGAAATTGAATTTCATTATCTGTTAAAAGTTTGAAATTTACCAGAAATATGAGAACATATTGCAGTTTCAGCTTTATAGTTATCTCTCCTTTTAATGCCAAAGGAGAAAGAGTGTTGGTAGTAGTATACTTCTAACAGGCCTGTGGCAGCTTGTTTCTGGCCAAATACTGCCAGGGAAAACAAATATAAAAAAGAGCCTCATACAAATGGGTTCCTGCATTTCATTTCACCAAAGACGATACTGACTAAAAGGGTGGAATTATATGCTTGTATGCATCTTGTAAGCCATTTGACAGAAATGAGAGACAATTGAAAACATTGCACACAAATGTTTTTCTAGGCAAAAAACATTTTCTAAATAAGCAGTATTTCTTAATGCTGTTTTAACTTGTGCAGTATGCAAGTGTTTTTAATGTGAGCACACATGGGACTAGCGTGTTGAGCTGATGCAGTAGCAATGAACTGTCACAGTTCTTTCACAGTCAGATCTTTTAATTTATTCTGGTCCTTCTTTTCTGCACGTAGCCTGCTAGTTGCTAGGCAACCATAAGTGATTTTTTTTTTACTGCACATGATTTTTATGTGGTAGTTGTTGTGGTTATTATTTTCTAATTACATAAGTGAGCAAAAGGATTAAAATCAGAGTTGCATTAATAATTACTGATTTTCACCTACTGTATCCACAACACAGCAATTTGAGATTGTTAGAAAAGATCCCATTAGTTTATAGTATGGATGCACGTATACAGTGGGAGTGCACGATAATACTTCTTTGTGAGAGTAGGTTCTATAAAAATGATAGAATAAAATAAGCTGTTATTGATCTGAGTAGACAAAAATCAGGCTGTAGTCTTCTGTCATGCCCTTAATGCTTTTTCTTTCATAACCATAAGTGATTTTCAGTAATTAATTATATCAAGAAAAATCTTGAGGGTTTTCTATGGCATTCTTAGTTTAATAGAATGTGTGAACAAATCATAGTTGGCTGGGTTTGCACTTGGAAAATGGAATATTGCTGTTTAATAATTTATGAGTTGTATTTTTAATATAAAATACCATATGAGGGTGGGTGTGTAAGAGAATGTGGATGCAAAAAGAGAAAAGAATACAGCCATGAGATTAAAAGCTATAATCATCAGAAACTACATCAGTAGGACAAATAGGCTAAACATGTTTCAAAATTTGATCAGAATTCGTTTATTAGTGGCTGTTTCATTTTTACTGAAGTAATTCTGTTCGGTATTAGACTCTGAAGCACAGTTGAAGAAACCCAGCATCAGTGGTTCAGTAATTTTACTCAAATTGGAATTTCTGTTAAGGCTGCTGAAATAAAACACAGCAGTGATAGTCCTTCTATATAGCTAATCCACACTCATAGTGTACCCCAGTGCAGACAGGTAAATGTGCTGTGTAATGGTGCAAGAGGATACTGCTTTGTTTTGTTTTGCTTTCCTCACAATCAGTACCTTGCATGTATAAGGTGGGCACTGATCACATAGGAATAGCTGAATTCTCCCTAGGCTTCTGTATAATGCTCCTAAGGAATCTGAATGTTTTGCAGATATAGTACTTCTTTTAGAGTATTTTATGTTCATTTTATAAACAGGGAATAGAAACTTAAATTTTAAGATACTGTTTGGGCACCTGAGATCCAGTTGCTGGTTTTCATAGTGTTGTGTATGTTCAGAAGAAATTCCACTGATCTCAGTTGCAGCTGTTACTGCTCAACACTTCCCTCTGTGAACCAAAAAAAAAAAAACCAAATAAAAATGCAGTCCTCAAATTTCAAATGAATAGAAACACACATTAATTCAGTCAGTTGTGTAGAATGTATATGTAATGCATTGCTTTTCCTTGTATTGCTTCCAGTTTCACTGTGCAGGCAGTCTGTGATGAAGACAAGTTCTGTCATGTAGCATGACACAGACACAGGTGAAGAACAAGACTGGTGCCGTTAAATCCATTCTATAAACATTTGGACAGGGGAAGTAAAAAGTAATGAATGTGTGAGTCCATACCAAAGGAGATGGCAGGTGCAGTGGCCAAAATTTCACAGTTATTTGCTGGCAGCAGAAAAATAAGTAAGACTTGGCTGTGACAGTTACCTGGCCATTTTATGCTTTTGTCTATTTCATTAACAGGGTTTTTCCCAAATAAATTAGATCTGTTGGGTGAAGTTGCTAGTAGCTGCTGCTGAGCTGCCAGTGCTCTCTGTGAGTATCTGTCCCAATGGCTGTAAGTTGTAGGAGGAATACCTAGACTTCACTGTCCTCTCCTGGAACAGGGATGCACCATATGCCCACTGCCTTGTCTCACCTGCAGCAGCCACACCCAGGAGCACACTCAGGTGTGTGCCAGAACCTTGCTGAGACCCAGGAGGCAGCTTGGCAGTTACTGCTGAGCAGGCAAGGGCTGCTGCTGCCGCCACTGCTGCTGCCGCTGCTGGGAGTCTGACACAACTGTACAGGGTGAGACAGAGGCTTGTGGTTTCTAGCTCTCTGTTGAACAAAAAAATAGTCTAGCTGCCTGTTGGTGTCAAAATTTCTGTAGAATAGTGCTGATTAGCAGTCTGCAATTAGAGTATTTACATTACTGTCCTCTGTGATGGAAGGAGCAGCATTGTCTCAGGACCAAACTGAGAAGAATAAAAAATTGTGGATTAGGTGAGCACCAGATAAGAAATGAGGAAAATCTGTTTATTCCTTCTTATTAATTAATCTATCAGGTCTATAAGAAAAATAGTACCTTCTCAAATTCTGATGTTACCCCAGGCATTAAGAAATGCATTCTGTATAGTAAGCATTCATTACTTCCATAAAGGGGAGAGCTGTTGCCAGCTTTATGCTTTTTATCATCCTTATTTTCCATTGCAGAATTGCTTCAGTTAACCTTCAGTTCAGTTTTTTAGTTTAATGTCTGGTAAGATCCTACACCACTCTGAAGGGTGTTGCAAGAGAAAGCCCAGGGGAAAACCAGTACTTGGTAGCCTTCTTGCCCAACTCCTGTGGAGTTTGATGTTCCTGAGATACTGTCTGAAAATTCAGCTGAGAAAACAGGAGTACTCCTTTCTGGAGCAGCTGGGAGAGAAGGAAGGACGTGAACGTGAACTGGGAAATGCTTATGAATGCTGTGTGTAGCTCTTCACAGGACTGCTTTTTTCTGCTACTCTGTGAAAGTTATATGCACATGGGGGAAAAAACCCAACGAAAAACAACACAAAACCAACTAAACCCATTAGTGTCATCAGCACATTTTCTTTCAAGGTGACTTGTAGCCATGTATTATTTGGAAAATGACAAATAAGAAAATTTAAAAAAAAGATCCTCAATACAAAAGTGTTATAATAGCTATTAAAAGAGGATGAACAGACACATCTGAGTTATAGGCAATGTTCCAATAGTATAAAAGTTTTGTAGAAAATCTGTTGCTTTGTTTCAAATGAATGAAGAAGTACAAATGGCAGTAGCGATTTTCAGTATAATTGGAGTGATCCTCCCAGAAACCCAACAGTCATTAATAGAAGTTACTAGTTTTTTTGGTTGTAACATCGAGTTAGTGTAATAGCAATCAGCATATCGTATAATGGAAATCAGTATGGTTTGCTATAATGAAGAATTACAAGACTAACTATATAGTGATCAAGAAGAAGACAAACTTAAAGAGTGACAGAAGGGAGAATTGCTAAAAATTACTGAACAAGGAAACAATAAGAGTGTACTCAGCAAAAGACTGTGGAATTTAGATGCAAATCCTAATTCTTCTTTCATAAAGCCTCTTCTACATATTCATCTCTAGTGATGATAGTTGTCAATGACATATTAATGATGTGTTAGGACAACAGTTTCAAATTTCAAATTGTAAGTTAATGATCTGTACCAAATTTAAAAATCAGGGTTCAGTTTCTAATTCTTTGAAAGAAAAACCATTATTTTATTCCATTATTTTAATTTTTTTCTCACTATTAGATAGTGTGTGTGTCTTTTGTGAGAAAGTTGTAATAATTCCTTTCTGTATGGCTTTATTTTTCTCAACAGTTCAGGACGGCAGCTAAGTGAAGTCTTCATTCAGCTCCCGTCTAGGAAAGAACTACCAGAGTATTATGAATTGATTAGGAAACCAGTGGACTTCAAAAAGATAAAGGTAAGAAATGGAGGAATTTTGGAAGTGCAGGTTCCTCCATTTCTTTTTGTTTTACAGAAGTGTGACTATAACATTGTTTTTAAAATAACAATATTAATATTTCATGCCACCTGTATTGGTGGGTTAGACTTTAAACATTGTCACACAATTTGTTAGTAATTTTGTTTGGTGTATGTTGCAGTGTATCACTGTAATTTCAAGGCCAAATCAAACTATAGTAATGTGACAGGGATGATATCTCAGTGCCTTTTTTGCAAAGACCTAATTGTGAATCTGTCAACAGATTTGGTAAAAAACAAGCTGTTGACAAAGATTTCATAGTTCTAGGGGAATATACCTATACTTACGTTTAAAATCATAGAACCATAAAAATCCTGAATTAGAAGTGGTGGACACATATCATCATGTCCAACTCCTGGCCCTGCACAGGACACCCCAAGAATCACACCATGTGCCTGAGACCATTGTCCAAACAGTTCTTGAACTCTGTCAGGCTTGGTGCTGTGGCCGCTTCCCTGGGGAGCTGTTCCAGTGCTCAGCCACTCTCTGGGTGAAGAACTTTTTCCTAACATCCAACCTAAACCTTCCCTGGCACAGATTCAGGCCATTCCCTCAGGTCTTAACATTGATCAACACAGAGAAGAGTTCAGTGCCTGCCCCTGCACTTCCCCTCATAAGGAAGTTGTAGACCACAATCAGGTCTCCCATAAGTCTCCTCCTCTCCAGGCCGAACAGACCAAGTGATCTCAGCTGGCACCTCACAGGGCTTCCCTTCTAGACCCTTCCTCATACCTTGGAAGAGCCAGGTCAGATCCAAACAGAGTTTGGTAGATGGGGTCTAGGCGGCATGTTACAGCTTAGGTGATGTCATAATTCTATATCTTTCACTTGTGTTACAGTTACTGGGTTTCTTTCCTAGAAAGACAAAACTGGAATTCTTTTACTGAAAGAGCTCAGTTTCTCTTGCTTTTAACCCTTACAGTTCACAAAGAAATTGCTCAATTTTTGCTCTTTTACGTTGATGCATTTCTTGAATAATATGCTAACAACATGGTTGAAGACATTCTGTGTTTTAAGCAGATACTTATCTTGATGCTTAGGTAAAAATTTTTAAGAGAAAGCTTTTAGTGTGTTGAATCAAATATTAATTCATTTTCCTCTCTGCTGTTCTTCTTTCCTCACTGCCTATAAATACTTGTCTTCATTTCCTCAACAAATGCAACAGGAAAGAATTCGCAACCATAAATATCGGAGTCTTGGGGATTTGGAAAAAGATGTCATGTTGCTGTGTCACAATGCACAGACATTCAACTTGGAGGGATCTCAGGTCTGAATGAGTTAATTTCTGTTAAACATACAGGTTTTCCCTATCTGACATTTTTAGTGCTTGTTGATTACTATTTTTGTATATAAACTCTCTGTTTCAGTTCTTACTTTGAGTAGAGAAAAATGTCCACATTTTTAGAATCCAGAATTCACTAGACACTGCTGCAGTGTATATTTTCAGAAAATTTGTTTTTAGCGTTAATTCTGAGATCAGTTTTTTCTGATCTGTGTGTAATTTAAAGCTGCAGTAAGACTGTTTGAATCTGTGGTGAAAAGCAGTGTGTGGAGTGATACATCAATTTAGGTTTTCCACAGTGGATCACAGAAGTAGCAGATGTAACAGTACAGCTCTAGGACAGGATGTTGAGGAAATACATCATAGAAGGCTTTTCAGTTCTGCTAATGGAAGATAAAAATTCAGGATTGTCCATCAGTAAAGATCTTTGTAGCCTCTGAAGCATCTGTTTTTTAAATTTCTTTTATTATTGAAAGATGAGTCTCAGGTTTAGAAGGCAAACTCTTCTCTAACAGATGTTTAGCACACGCGAATGGGCTCAAAATTCGGAGCAGTGTGCTGATGCAAAAGGAAGGACTATGAAATTTGGATGGCAGATATGAAATATAACATAGATAAGAAAGTTGTCTCACAATACAGTGAAACACAGTCTTGGATGATTTTTTTTAAACATGAGATTTTTTTTAAACATGAGATACATGTTGTTGTGATGCAAACACAATATTCAGTTGACCAGAGACCCTGGAGACAGCTTCCCTAACATGAAAGAGATAAAAAAAGATCTTATTTGAAGGCTAAATAAAAGTAAGCTGAATGATGGTGCTGCCAATAATGAATGTTTTCCTAAAATTTCTAAACATTAATGATAACATTTGGCTAAATTGGGGAGTTTACATTAGATTTTGAGAATTAAAAATTAGTATGTAATTTATTATGAAGAATTGTTGGAGTCAGTTCATCATTTAGTGATTTATTTTGATATCAAGATACACAAAAAATTATTTCTCTAATATGTACATGGGATTTTTTTACTGTCTTCAGTTACACGGAAGCAACTGCAAATCAGCTGAAAATATTTTTAAAGTAAATTAATTATGGTAGAATTCTTAGGACAAAATTTTGCTACATATTCAGATGCAGATTTTCAGTTTACTGCTTATTCATATAGCAGTAAAATGGCTCTAAGTATCTAATTACAACAAGAGAGGGGAAAAAAGTGAAGGAAAGTTACTATCAAAAAGTATAAATGAGACTTCAGAAAATGGTTAAGTTCGGTAGAGGAGATAAAAAGAAGTAAAAAAAACACAGTAGTGAAATGGGGAAAATAATGAAATTATTCACATCAGAATGACTCAACCTGCTTACAGAAAACTGGTGTCTTGTTAGACAGAAATGGTAGAATTGAGAGGAGTAATACTGAGTGGATAGAAGTGTTAGTAGATATTGCTACTCTGTTGGTTTTTTTTTGTTTTTTTTTTTTGATGTAAAGTTCTCAGAGCATTCATTTTGATTTACCCTGAGTTGCAGGACACTTCTGCAGTAGTCCTCCAGTTTTCCAGGCTTTTTCCATGATACCTTATGTTCTTTGTCATAGTTCTGGTCTACATTTGCTCTGACATTACAATTCACTTCAGTAAATTAGATTATTTGCGTGTGCACTCAAAACAAAAGGGCTAATTCAGGTAGTTGTTTAAGCACTCAGTGAACTTCAAGTGTTCTCTTATTGTGGTGCCTGCTGCTTTTCCTTGGCATAAAGCAGTTTCATCTGAGATGGAACCATATTCAGGGTTTTCATGGATAGAATGACTTTATGTGTTTAGGTTTTTGTCCTCAATAAAACTTCAGTGTTTTAAAAAGCTTTTCAAGTTATAGTAGTCAAATCACACACAAATGCGTACAGGGTTAAAGATGTTTGTATGTCTCTTCAAACAGAAGATTTCTCATGAATGTTGTAATTTGTTGTGAAGTTCTTTTGTTGTTGCTTCTCCCATTTTGAAGGAAGTTCTACTGTCATTGTTGCTTGATTTTTTGAAACCTGTTGGAATTGGGTTTCTGTCAAAATAATAAAATTTCTATTTGCACAGCTATTCGTGAAGCAGCCACAGTGGGGTTTTGGTGTATCAAAATATATAGGAATATTGCAAGTAATTCCAGATAAAGAAGGTTAAAATAATTTTTGAAACCTCTGTATTTCATTAGAAAACTGTTTGAAAGTCTCGGTCACATTGATGTCCTAAATATGTAGTGGCCAGCATTAAAAAAATAGAATGTTGTACAGGTTTTTAATTCTTTTCCTCTTAGAAAAGTGTTTTTGTAAGAAAGAGAAGGTTAGTTGAAAGAGCCATTCCTAAGAACAATTAATATGCTAGGTTTATGTATATGAAAAGTGAATAGTTCTCAAGAGGAACTTGGTAGGTTCTATCAATAGCTGATTTGAAAAGAAGTAGGTATAAGAAAAAGTCAATTATTATTTGACTTTAAGGAAGGAAATTCTGGAGTCTCATAGCTCACTAATGTTGTAAGATAGGAGAGCATTATTTTTTATTGATAATAGATACATAAAAATTTTACCATTATTAAGAGCAGTCAAACATATCAAAACAAAAAGCACAGAGAAACCCAGAGAATGGGGAGCAATCCACAGTGAAAGGCAGTTTTTCAAAAAAAACACTTAGTGGTCAAGTGAAAAAAGTAGGAATTGGATATTTCATGTTAAGTATTCTGAACAAACTTTTTTCTAATTCAGCTTGTTGAACCCACAAAGTATTAGAGCACTTGTATCACATTTAGGATACAGACTGCATAATGGCAGCCAAAATCCTTCCATTATTTTTGTCACAAATGCCTCGTGTCGCTTTTTACAAGGAAGTGTGTCATTCAGCCATAGGAGTAGAATGACAGAGAGCCAAGGTAGATGATGATGATGATGATAATGATAAAATCAAATACAGTTTGTGACTCTGTACTCTTCTAGGAATAATTCTTAATTTTTTTAAGCTGAATTGTGCAGCACTTGTCTTCTGACATTTTACCAAAAAAACCACACAAGGTCATTTGTTCAGGTGATGACAAAGAATCTGATACTCAGCAACACAGCAAGATTTTTACTGTGTTAAATCTAAGAAATGTGTTACAAGCCAAAAGTAGTCACTCTTGAGAATCCCCTCCTGCTGGAGGTTAAAGAGAAAATGTAATGCACCCAAGATACTCTGGATACTAGAGAATGTTTGAGAGCGCATGTTCAGTTCAGAGGAAGCCTCATTTTTTTTTTCAGTCTTTTTAAATCTGAGAGGAAGGAAGGGATGAGCTGCTTGGGATAAATTATTTTCCTTGTAGCCTCTTTGAATTTCAGAAAAAAACTAAAGATAATTAAATGAGGGTTAGCCGTTTGTCATTATTAACTATATTGTCAGATGATAACTCGTGTTTTAATTATGCTGCTTACTACTGAAGTCTGTTCCTTTGGCAGGTTTTCAAGGATGTTATGATCTGATGAAAATGCACAATCGTTCCTATGGTAGTAGAAATAATAAGAAAAACATTAACTAGACATTTTAGATGTAATACCTTGTAAGAGTTGTTTCTTTGCAGCTCACTACTGACAGATTTCTTCATTTAGAGCATGAGGAGTGAATGCTGGCATTTCTTATACAATTCATGCAACAGACATTATTGCTTAGTATTTGAAAAGGCCATGTACTCTGTAGACTTGCACTGGAAATTTAGGTCTATGCTGTGAATTTCTGATTCTGCTTGACTTCATAGTTCTGACAGAGGTTTGTACCTGTACTGTAAGATCGGAAGAGCGT
>JAWWMS010000301.1:0-25480 GCA_035048045.1 Chlorospingus semifuscus
TGCCCAAGGTGGATCCATGGAGGAGATGCTTTGAATCAATCCCTGCTTTATTCTGTAGCTCTGTCCAGCCTCTGCTCTAGGGCAGCCTCACAAAGGCATCAGCAGGTATTAATTTCCAACAGCTGGAATAAACAGCAACTCTCAAGCACAAACCATGGCCCAGCTGCTCTGGAAATCCAGAGGAAAGGTTTGGACAAGACAAGAGGCTATTCCAAAAGCTTCCTTAGCCATGTTGGTAGGCAGAGCCTGGGTGGTGAGACACAGCCCCACATGGCTCTGCTTTTATCCACTTGTGTGTCACCCAGGGAGCTGATCTGCCAATTCACCCCCACTCCCTGGGAAACAATCTGTGCTTCAACTTTGGCTTCTTTAGTCTCAGGCTTTGCAGCTTTTAGATTTAGTTACAAAAAGTGAACTTTTTACACCACTGTATGAAGATCAGGATGTCAGTACAGGATAAGACAACACTTCTCTGTATGGTGTCCTCTCAGATCAGGTGTTCAGTTTTAAAAAAGAAGAGCAAAAAAGAGAAGTTTTTGTCTAATATTCTTAAATTACTTCTGACCAGAGCAGATTCAGGCACTTCTTGCTGCACACTTAAGCAACAGGAAAAAAAACAACCACGCATATATAAAATAGTTTTATCCAGGTATGATGGACATTAACCAGGCAGAGAAAGCATTACAGTATTTCAAAATTTCAACACAAACATAGATAAAACTTGCAGAAACTTTTTACATGAGAAAAATATTTTTTGTTATGAGGAACATCCATAAGAACAACATACAGAGAAAAGACCTGTTCTCTTCATGGAGAGAGGATGACAGATGCTTATTTCACAACATCAGATCATAAGAGTAGTAAAAGATAAAGCTATTCAGACACCTGATAATATCAGATGTATTTATTTGGCCAGTAATAGAACTTCTATCAGCATAATTTGTTATACAAAAAGATATATACTAATATACATTATATATATAATTGATTTCTATTTTAGTTTATTATTCCGAAACTGAAATGTAAGAACAGTGTAAATCTGATATTCTCCCCCAACCAGCCTGCTGTAAGGAGTAGAGTAACATTTTTTAAAAAGCACCACTAGATCTTTAATATTCACACTAGCCTGGAAGTTTGGATTTATTTTGCAATTTAAAAAAAAGTAATTCTTGTAACAGTGTTTGATTTGGCAGCAGAAATTCGGATTATGAAGAATTCAGAAAACCCAACTCCAAGACAACAACAAAATAAATCCCCCTCAACTATTACCCTGAAAGCCTCCAAAGTATACAAAATTAATGTTAGGAAATAGTTGCCTATTAAACCTCTGTTGTCAAACATGAAAACTCCAAAACACTCTGAAACAAAGAGGTGCTATTCTATATAACTTAATACCATGATCCATTTGTAAAGGATTCCCACTTGAGGATCAATAAGTGGGAGGCTTTGGGAAGGAAGGCTGTAAACCTAAGGCTTGTATTTGTAGCTTCCAGATAATTCAAACTCTCATTTTCCAAATATTAGCTAATTATTAACTACTAACTAATGTTAACTGACTGTATTAGGTCCTAGAGATGCCTGAGCATTTTATGAAAGGCTACCAAGCCTCTAATGGTGGTTTTCACTTATTTTCCCAATTGTGTCAAACCATCTCTCAGCTGGGATGAGTCACATCCTGCTCAGTTTTCTTCAAATAAAGGAGTAAATCAAAATATCATTGGCAAATTGATGCGAAAGCAGCCAAAAAATATCTGAAAGTTTTTCCAGTCAAGTATGGGAATATTTGAGGGTGGGAGCACAAACTTCTCAGAAGCTTTCATGATTATATATGGCAACTATACACAGGTCCAGAAGGATACAGGCTGCTCCTTACTCTACAATCTTCACACCTGCCTGCTTAAAAAGCACTTTAGAGAGCTCAGTAAATGAAATGAAATTGAATAGCAAGGAATTGCTCAAGTAAAAGATCCAAGGTGTGTTCCAGGCCACTGCTACATTCAAGTCTGGAGACACTTTTAAGAACTGTGTACCATACAAGGCTTCTAAATGTACAAAATTTGACTGCACAAAGAAAGATGATGCAAGGGGGAAAGTGGAATATTAAAAGAAAATAATAGGAACCTCTCCAGGAAACTGTTTGCCTTACCTCCCTCGAAACAGAAAGAACTACATAGTGCTAATGGCTTTCTAGATCAATAAACTGGCCTGAAAACTGACTTTTAAAGTTTCACCTTTGAAATTTATATGTATTATTGAGCAAAAATACACTGTTAGATTCATCTCAGTTAAAGTTCAGGTTTTGTTTAGTGACACTAGTAAATCATTTTGAATCAACTGACAAAAACCAGAGAAAACAATGATTGGTGATGCTGAATTTTTGCAAGCAAAAAAACCCACACGAGTGCTGCCTCTGAAAAACCTTCATTTTCTTTTATATAAAAGGGTATGTATAAAGAAAGATAAGCAATGGGAGGCTGCTGTCTTGGGCAGGAGGCTGGCAGGGTGTTTGTGTCACCCAGGGCTCTGAGGCAGGAGGAGCATCCCCGGAGGATGACACACATCCCTGTTGCCATGGCTACCGCGGGGACAGGGGCCTGGCAGGGACCAATGGCCTTCTCCAGGCTGGCAGTGCCACCGAGGGGAGGGCAAAACCCTCCCAGACATCTCGGCTGAGCACGAGCACCGACATTTACACACGAGGGCTGCGCGCAGGGAGCGCTCCCAAAGCCCACCGGCAGGCAGGAGAACAGCCCCTGCTGCACCATCTCCCTGCAAAAACCACTCCCAGGTTATTCCAGCAGGTTCAGGCAGCTCTTGATGTGCTCTTAAGCAACAGGGAAAAAAAACCTAATATTCCTAAGATATTGAATTTGAATTAAATAATTTCAGGCTCTCCAGAGTCTGTGCTAATTGGTTTCTACTGCAGCGGCATTTCTACTGTACAGCAATAATCACCTTTCAATTGAGCATCAATCTGTACAATTGATTATATTATTTCCATCAGCTCCAAAGGACTGCCATGTTACTGAACATGACAGAGAATAACTTACAGGGCACTGCTCAAATTAGAAAAGATCTTCCCTCCAACCAAGCCTCTGTTGTTACACTTAAAGAGTTTTTGATTCCCACATTTTGTACTTTATGAAGAGTACAGAGATTTTTGGAAGGCTGATAAGCTGATTTGTAAATTGAAATAGCATTCTTATTTCTTTACTTCTCTTTCAATGCTCACCACATAAAGATGCTGCCATTTAATCAATTAAAAAATCCACACCAGTTAAAACAACAATAAAAAACCTGAAAGTTTAGGGGTTAATGTTTAACTTCAAGAATCTTGAGCAGATTATGCTAAAGCTATAATTTGAAAAACAAATATTGTAGGTGAAAATGTGTTTTGCTTCTTTCCATTATATTTGGCCATCCATTTATTAACTAATTGCACAGAAAATGCATTTTACTAATGCTGCCTTACATTTCTTTCTCTGCATATCTGTAACAGGTAAAAATTAAAAAAAAAACCCTTAAAACATGAACAACACTATTGATTTTGCTTGTTTACTTTACCAATGTTCACAAACAATTTGTTCCTTAATAATTTGTCCAAGACCTTGTGCAAGAACAGCAAGAAAAGAATAGTTACAGGATTAAAGAGGAGTGTGAGGGTGTTCAGTACCTGGGGATCAGAGCCATCAAAGCCCTCCTGGGAAATGATCCTCTGAATGGACTGAAGGAGCCTTGCATAACCACTGTTCATATTCCTGTTGGGAAGCAGAAATATTTCAGTCACACATTTCAATATTCTCCTATATGTCTCTAACAGCTGTATAAAAAATAAATACGAACAGATGCAGCTCTCAGTGCAAGTGTCACATGGAAAAGAGGTGTCAGAGAAGGAAAAAAACCCCAAAAACTCTTTGAATAAAGTTGACATTATAAGCAGCTTCATATTAACTAGTTCAGTGCTCAGACATTTAGTGAAAGCTAAAATCTCTAGGGATTAAGATAACTTAATTATGTCAGGCTCACTTACATCTAGAAGATTAATGATTTAATGTATCAACTTAAAGTTGAAACCATTCCAGCCCAGCACTAATCTTCTGTAACTGACAGAGATCTACCCAGTTTTTTTATTCCAAGTATTCCTAATCAATGCCCTGATGAACAGAGTTGACTTTCTATGAAAATTTTCATGCATTTTCACAGCTTTATTTGCATGACAGCAAAATTGCGAGGTAGCATTTATTCTGTGTATTGTTTAGAAAATATAACATTCAGAAAAATAAACAAAAGCAAACCAATGGCTAAAAATGGATTTAAGCACACTTAACACAAAATGAAGGTTCAGGAAATCATCCTATCAGACTTAGAAGCTCTTTACTTTCAAAGAACGATTCAGGTGCTCACTTTTAAAAGAGAAATTGTTTTCTTAAACCCCATGGACCACACAGAGCTGAGTGTCTGGGCCTGATGCAGGTTCCTCATTGCAGCTTAAACCCTTCCATCTTTTCTACCTTTGACATTTTCTTCCAGTCTCATCAAGGGTTGAAGATTCAAACCTCTTGCTCTTGTACCTCTTTGGATATACAACAGGTTATTTTGAAAATTTTGCCTTTAAAAATATTCTTGTTTGCTCCATAATTTATGTGTCTGGTAACAGTTCAAGTTGGAGGGCACCTTGAGAGACCACCTGGCCCAAATATCAATGAAATATTATTATTAATATTATTCCCATTACTTTACTAAGAGCCTAGACTGTCATCCAAATGCATTTTACTGATGAATAAACCCAAATAAACTTGCTTTCATCCCTTGGCACAGGAGAGAATTCAACTTTTCTGAGAAGCATGCAAGAATTGCAATGATCTGTCTTTTGCACCATTGCTTCAACTCAAAAATGTGTGTTTCCTTTAAGAAAACAGTATCCCTACAACCACAATCCTAAAATATACTTGAGTTATAAACATCTACAATCAAAAAAGTCATGTGGTCCTAAAAAAATTGAGTTTTGAAACAATCAATATCATAAAACATTAAGAGACGACCTTTCTCTGATATGAACACAAAGGAGAGTTTCCAAATCAAACTCTGTGTTTGGTTCAGATTTAGTACCCTAGAAGGCTACTGGCTAAACTGATGCATATAATATTAATAAAGGGTATTTAATAATTTAATACCTTTTATGAAATTCAGACCTGAAAATTAACAGGTAGGGTGTGATCTCAACCTGATATTTCATGCATAAAGTCTGCCTTGCTATACAAAAAAAAGCAAGTTGAACTTCTCAAGTCCATTACTTTCCCAGTGCTCAGCTGCAAAAGGAATGGAAAATAAATGTTCTGCCCACACTGTGTGGCAAATGTCAGTTTAGAGTCAAAATTCTCTCTGTGTCTTTGCATTATCACAACAGGTAACATTTTATTTTGCCAGAGAATATACAAAATATTTGCCAATTTCTGATTCATTCCTAACTTGTTTTTAAAAGTTAGTGGATAAAAGAATTAAACAACCAAAGCACTTGCAGCATTAAAGGGTCTCAAAATTAAAACAAAGAAATAAAATAGATCATCAATTAATCTACCAGAAGGAGATTTGCAGCAAAGAAAGAATTTTTAAAAATCATGTAGTATGTGTAGATTTTTAAAAAATATCAAAACAGGTGCTTTTCTATCTCTTTCTAAAATATTAACGGTTTCCTTGAATTTGACCCATCTTATGCAAATAAGAACATGAAAGATAATGTTGAAGCACTGCTTATAAAAGCAAGTTGCATTACCCTTCTGGCAATGTTTGTCACAATATTTAAGGAAGGAAATAAGATATTTCTTATTTTCCAATTTCTAGTCTTTTTTTGCTTTTGTTGCTAAACACGACTTGATGTTGATAACGAGTTTAAACAACTCCTCCTTTACTCTTTTTTTTTGTTTACCACTTTAGTAATGGGTAAAGCAGGAGCTGGCAAGAAGGTATCCTGGTTACAACAAAGGCTTTGCTGATAGTTTCCAAGCACTTAACAAAGGTGAGGTTATCAAGGGGATGACAAATAGCCTTGTTATGGAAAAGGAGACTCCATTAAGCAAGACAGTCAAACCTATTTTATCTAAATTTATTGCTAAATCCAGTCTCTAGATAAATTTATTCTTTTTTTCAAATGCACGCACTTTCTTAAGGCAAGATTTACAAGTGTTGCTGAAAAACCACAAGTTAATTATTTTGGATCTTTTGATTACCAAACCTCCTTGTTCGTTAATTGCCCTGAAGAAGGAGACTGAAGGCAGAGATGGAAAATAAGGATCAGCAGAGAGGATATTCCTGATTCCTGCTGGGCTCCAGCTCCAGCAGTGCAGCGACCAGGACACAGAATATCCTGGCAACACCCACTGCACAGCAGCTCCTGCCAGCCACACGTCCCTGTAAAGCTGGGCCCAGCACACAACTGCCCTTCCCCAGCATAAAAGTGAGATAAGACAGGGAGGGTTTGTGCCTTCTTCTGCCACCAAACTCCCAGCCCCATTTACTGCTTCCTTCAGGAGCACTGGCTTCAGTTAATTTTTAGCATGGGGAAATGAACTCCCATCCACCTTGAGTGATCATCCAAGGGAACCCTGTGGTTTAATTCAGCCATCAGGTCCCAGGACTGCAGAAAGGGCAGCAAACATGGCTATTAAATGTTATACCTGCACTATATACACAGATGCCAGTTTATAGGGTAACACTTTGCCCCTGCCCCTATCAAAAAACAGGTACACACACATGTGAAAATACAGGAAATAAAAGGAAGACTGATCCATCCAAATGATGTTGATAACCTCCAAAACTCATTTTTAATTGCAAAGAAAAGATCAGTTTTAATCTAATCAGGCAAAAAAAATCACCATTCTTTTCAAGTCCATAAAGAAACCAAGTGCTTGTGTGGATAGCCAGAGGGGGACATATATATAAATATAAATGATTTCTCAAAAGGGCCAAGAGTTTCTGGCCTATATAAATTCCCTACATCTCTGATCCTGCAAGGGAAACTCTGAAATTACCTAAAAAAATACATTAGCTACAATTACAGAGACAGTTCACTCACTGAGGAACAGGTGAAATAAAATGGATTTCTTTTTTGGATTTTATTTAATTTAATTTAGACATCATGACTAATGTGAATTAAAGAATCACAAATACAGGGATGAAAAGGACCCCAGTTAGTCTGACAGATGCTTACCTAGTTTGTCCTTAGAAATTTTCAGTGATGGAGATTCTACAATACTCCTGTCTGCAAGGCAACTTCTTGTGCAAATCATTAGAAAAACATCTCCATATTTCCTGCCTCTATTTCTACCACATTTACTGCAGCCCATGATTGCAGAAGACAGAGCTGCATCCTCTGCATGTCAGTTTTTAACTCTGCTCCCATTTTCCAAGAACTTCCATTTTAAGCCTAATATCAGGGACTGCAATTTGGAAAAATTCTTCCTTCCCACCTTGCCTTAACACTGACCTAGCACAACCTTTTTAAAATAGGGAATACAAAACCTACTGTGTTTGTGATCATAAATTACAACAATCAAAGTTAGAAGACAAATGAGCTACTGTAAAGAAAGACACTTACACAACTCTACATCCCCCACAGATTTCCAAGAGTTTGCTATTCCCAGTGTGGTCTCTGTTCCTCCCTGTCATACATCATGTAGTTTTTAGACTGCAAGACTAAATGGTGGCTGGTTGTTACTTTGGTACCTGCCTTTACTCCCAACACCACAATTCCTTCATTTCCTTGGGAGGGACTTCTTGAAGAAGACCCACATTGAGGTGGCAGGGAGAAGAAAAGGAGATAAGCCTTCCAAAGGCCACCTTTATCTGATCATCTTCCTCACCTCATCACTCTGTGCTCTACCAATTTGACAAGAAAATCACACAAACCCAATTTTTCTGTTAGATTTAAACAAAAAAAAAAAAAAAAGAGTAGAACTCACACAGTAAGAAGGATGCACTTTTATCAGTCTAGCACACATATCACCATTAAACAAGGCTTAGAAAATCAAATACATAAAGTCCATTCCTTATGCTATACTGATGAGTTAATTTGATTTTAATGTAAAATGAACTAATACTTGACAGCCATATAGTTAGTGGATGAGTCACAACATTCTCATTAGCTAGAGAAGAGAAAGGGAGTTAAATTGCTCAGTAACTGGAACAACACTTGCAACCTGTCAGATATTTTTTGTGTCCATCCTCTATTGCTCTGCTACTAAAAATCAGAAATTATAACATTAACATAGAAACAAAATTGGTTCAAATACTTATATAGAAAGAAGTTCTCTGCTTTGACCTAAAATTGGGGTTTTTTTACACTATCACAAGAATTTACTTCACAAAGCAGAGACATTTGATCATGCAACACAGAACAAATTAGAGAGAGACTTGGCTTTTGCTTTGCTACAGCTCTAAGAAAGGTGGCTCATACTGCACTTCTTCCATAAATCAGGTTTTATATGAGTGCACTGCAGTGGAAATCAATCCCAGTGAATCCCACACTGCCTCCAGGAGCTGGCCATATACACTGGGATCTATAAAGCTAGGTATTATATGAATTATATAAATTACACTATTATATAAATTCAGGGACTGGGCTGGACAAAGAAAATGCTGGCCCAGCCTTGATGTTTGACTTGACTTGAAGTGTCTCCAAGAAAGACACAATGGATGTGTGTGTCTACAGGCTAAGAGGAGCCTTTGCTACTGTCACTCATTTTCTCTCAGTCTTCCTTAATTCCCTCCTGACAGCCACAAACATAATGAGTTATTCATTCCGAGGAGAGCTTGAATAGGAAATGTTTTGCAAGACGTAATTAGCGATTGTAATTTTATTCACAGCATATTGCGCTTTCCTTAGGTGAAGCTGTAGGATGTAGGAAGTAAAAGCACATCATCAACTAATCTGATCTAGCACTCTGAGCTATGTAGGTCAAGGATGGCCTGTCTCCTAAGCCCTGCAAACTGCAGAGATCCTTTTAGGGCTGATAGCCACCTGACAAGCCATCTCTGAGCTGCTCAGGGAGGGTTCCAGCCAGACAGGAGCAGCTCTCCCAGTCCCCACACTGGGCTGTCAGCAGGGCTGGGCTCAACGTGCAGCCCTGCTGGTAATGTCTGCCTTAATTGTCACTGCCAACCTGCCCCCTCCCCTGCCAGTTTGCAGCTTCCTCATCCTCTGGCTGGATTGGGATTGAAGGCACTCGAGAGGATAGCTCACCTTCAGACTCAGGTGTTTATTATTTCTTATCTATGTTACAGCCTCACAGGCAGTGAGTTCTGCAGTTCTTCACTAACAAGGCACAAAATGGCTAACTATCTTTTGTTACAAGGCCTTTTAAGGATAAACTATCCAATTAAGAAATGACACCTAAATTATTTTCACTTTTAACCCAATATCTAATCACTTGAAGTCCACAATGTGGAGTTTCCTGATCAATTACACAAAAGCACCCAAACCCAAGGAGAAGGTGAAGGACCAGCCTCCACCCTAAAACCTCCATCTTGCTTTTTATATATTACTATATTCTAAAATCCTAAACTCTACATTTCCACCCTGTAATATTACACATTCTATTCAAATCCACACCCACAATCCCAGCTCTGTCATTCCATTTTGGAAGCTTTCTCCACAGCCTCAGGTCAAATGCAGCGTTCTCTTGGGGGTCAGTGCCTGCCAGAACAGAAACCCTGAAATTCTCAGCATCCAGAACCCCAACACTCCCCCAGCTGGGAGCAGAGCTCTGAGCTGTCCCTGTGCCTTTCCAGGTGGGTGGCACTGAGTGGCACTCAAGGCCAAACTGCTCCTGATCCCCCTCTATCACCATAGCAAGTGCAGACCCAAAATCATTTATTTTAGACCCAATTATCATTTCCTGCCAACATGCATGCAAAATCTACACACACAACAGAACCGTGGTGTCAAAACTTACCATGTTTTCATTTTAGGCTCGGAAGGCAATTCTTCATGGAGGTAAAAACTGTGCAGTTTTACAGACTGACACAGTTCTGGAGACATTTTCTTAGAAACATCATAATAGTGGCCAAACTTTGTATATGTCGTTGGGCTGGTCTGTGGAAACAACAGTACTGATTACAATCTTAAACTATTATCTGTCAAAGGAAAGTAATTAACTAGCAATGCACTTCAAACCTCTGGTTTTTTTCCCATTCAGCCTAAATAAAAGCTTCAAGTAGAAAAACATTATAATAATTACTACTAAGTTTTCATTCCCCCATTGTCAGACTTGAATGTAAATCTTTCACACAGAGTTCAACCTCTACTATTCCAAGCTGCAGCACCAAAGTGAAGCCAGATAATTAAAATAATGCATTTTTTGCACACGCTCTAGACAGATGATCACAAATGTGCAGAGGCCAGATCTATGAAATCAGCAGAACATTGTGTGTTCAGCCTCTTTGATTTTTCAGTCTCTGACAATTATATGGGTGCTGCAGAAATATTTTCAGCTGACTTGGAAAATTTTTCTCTTTATTTATGATCAGTAAAAAAAATCCAACCATTGCATCTTTATATAAGTGATTTTAATAGAAAAATAAGAAATAGTTTTAAATTATTTCCAGTTCCTTGAAAATCAAATAAACAGGCTGAGCATTACATTTAATAACTATGATTTGCCATAATGAAGATACATTTTCTTCAGATCTTAATTTTGGTACATGAAACACCATAAATCAAATTTAATGTATACCTGTGCAGGAATTACACATTTTTGAACATGCTGTGCTATTAAATAGAGGAAATAAATGTATCTGTTTGGTCCATATTAATGGAATTCAGAACAGAACTTGCAACATTATTTGAATTATGCATGTAAATTTAACACCCCTAGAGACCCCTCCTCCAGACTGTTATACCATGAAATATTCAAGTAAATAGTATTTCACCAAAAAAAGTATTAAACTGTTAAGATTAGTTAGAATGATTTGATTTAGGGTAAATATTTTGAAATTATTTGACTAACAGGTGTTAGGCCTGGTCAGTTATCAGAGAATATCAACAGTAACAATAATGCAATACTTCTCCCAGAATAACCAATGAAACCCAAACTTTTAGTTTAAAGAAGTAATTAGTTTAAAAAAAAAAAAATCAAAACCCCATGGAATTGCTTATGAATATCTAGTCATTTGAGGCAACTAGTTTTTACTAAAAAAAATATATAGAAAAGCACATTCTCTAAATCAGTGTACCAATTTATTTCTTGGTATCTGATTTTTAAAGCAGGCCGTTCAATAAGACACAACATTCCATCAAAATTTAGATGTTTTTCTTGTAAAATGTAACTTTATTCAAAACAAGGATTCTGAAAGCAATTTAAACAGGGGCTGTTCTTTGGCCTATAATCTATTCTTTATCCGGATTACAGATCAGAATGTTTTTACTGCAATCTCTGCCAGAGCTCATCTTTTTATTGTGTACTTCCAAGCCCCCTTAATGTTTTAGAAAGGCCTTGACTAACTGAACTTTGATCTGATGTCTTCATTGAGAAAAGCTCCAGGTCGCCCATTTCAGATGCAAATCCTTCCTGAGGCCCAATAGAGTTTAGTAAAGACAGCAAAAAAGAAGAAACAAGAAGTTTCCAGGATCCTCTTTGAGAATCCTGAGGCACATTGGTGTCCTTAATCCACCCCGCCGCAGGGATTAAGGTAGGTGATAACCTCTCCCGCTTCCAAAGAATGAGCACAGCGCCCACAAACTGGGTGGAGCCTGGGATTTGGCGCTAATAAAACCCCATAAAAGCAATAAAAGCTGGGTCCATGGCAGAGGGCCCTGAATAGGGCTCAGTGTCCCGCATTCCCAGGCTTAGCAGGGAGCTGCTGGGAAGCCTACCTGACCCAAGGAAGCGTGAATAATGGAACGGGGCAGAGCGGCCGCGCGCGGCGCACACTCGCCAGGCCTCTCTGACACTGATACCTTGGGCTTTGAGTTTTTCTCCTCTTGGTTTGGTTTTAGCTTTGTATTAAGTTAGTTTATAATTTATATTAAGTGTTACTAGGATCTTTTCACAGGATGGAAAAGAAAAAACAACCCCATTCCAGCTGGAGACTCAAGGACAATCTCCTCAAAATTCAGGCCCAAAGCTTAAACAATGTGAGAAAAGGAGGGTGGGCAAGCAAGAAAGGAGGATGAAGCTTCATCATTTGAAGCCAATAATTGGACAATTAACTCCAATATGCAAATGGATTAAACCATATAAAAATGTGAGATCTCATGACCAAGCCCTCTTTTGCTTCCATCATGGAGGCATCTGGGCACTGCCAGGGTGCGGCCTTTGAAGGCACTTCCATAAATATCCACTTTATCCCTTTGAACTCCTTCTAGCTTCTGTTCCAGCTCCTCAAGAAGGCATCACTACATTCCTTAGCAGGCTGGAGGCTCAGGCCAGCTCTTTCCTGGACTCCTGGTTTGCACAAGGAGAAATGCTCCAAATTGTCAGCGAGCAGAGCGCGCTTTTACGCTACTGTCTGCTGTTAATGTTTCTAATTGCAACCCTAATGTGCTAGAAATCTCAGATTTAGGATGAACCAAGGCAGAAAATTGATTTCATGCTGTGACAGTTTATATATTGCCCCAAGAACATAAGCAGTTCATTCAAAAAAAAAAAAAGAGAAAAAAACCACACTGTCTTACATTGCAAAAGAGACTCTCCATATACTCAAAAGTTGAAATTAATTCACCTCTGATACAGATATAACTAACAAACTGGCAAAAGCACATCAAGCATAACAAAGTCTTTCACTCCAACAGATTTCTTATAAATCTATTTTTTTCTGATGCAAGGTATGTGCAACATGTAGAGAGAAACTGGGATAGCTTTGAAGAGCACTAATACAAATACCATGCCTAAGAACAAAAACCAGGTACCTGGCTGGTCTAAACAGGGTCAAATAAATGCAAAGGGAACATCTGAACTACCAATCAAAAATCTATTATTACTCAGAAACAGTAAACAAATCAATCATCAAAAATACCATACCACAAAGACATCTTTTACTCAGCATTCCTGCTCTGTATTTAGCCAGATAATGGGTAGAAAAGTTTCTGCTATCATGTTTAGAGTTCTAGCTAAAAGCAAAGCTAATTTTTCTCTTTCACAGTTGAAACTATTTGACAGTAGTTTCTGAAAATGCACAGGCATATTAGTTCAATCAGTTTGGAAAATATGCCTTGAAATTTTATTCAACATTGGTTTTTACCAGCAAAGGAACATTTAAAGGAGGAATCACAACCAAAGTTGTTCATTAAATTATTGAACTGAATGTATTGTTATGGGTAGCAAGGCAGTGTCAGATTTTTCCTCAATGGAGTACAATCACCAATCCAATTAACACAGAGCAAAAATTTTATGATAACTGCAATACAAAATATTGAAAAATATCAATTTAAACCATTTTTACACCAATTAAAATGTCCTGAGGAATTTTAAGTATAGACTGTTTAAGATTGATACTTTTGTGTGTTTTAATTTTTGCATATATTTAACATACACATAAAAATATTGTGCCTCAACTATTGAGAATGATCAAGGTCCAATTCAAAAAGCAGCAATAATGAGGGAAACTCCCCCAGAAAAACTGACAATCTTATTCTATCTTGCATAATCAATTTTCAGTAATCAAGGGTACATGCATCACACATTTTCAAGAAATATTACATTAGTGGAAGAAGTGGTTACTGCTATGAACTTAAAGATGACTGGACACCCAACTGAATTTTTTAAATAATTTTTCTATGTTGTTAGAACATCAGACCACAATCTGTTAACAACATGCAAACATTTTCATATCAATGTACAAGGAACTCTGCTAGATTTTAAAACAGAAAATTATTTTGGGGATGGTTCAGGGTGGCACAGCAAGCTTCACAATAATAAAATTGATGAGATTATATGATTACCCTGGAGGCTGTTTGATTTGGCATGTCACCATATATAAGTCTCTTCTGACACAACTGTATAGCCATGTCTGTGCAATTTCACAGAAAACCAAACATGCCAAGCCTTGTAAGATCATTTTGTCACATTCCAATTATGTTTTTAAGAATACAACTGAACTTACTAGGCAGGTATGACTACATCTAAACCAGAATCTATAAATGTAGACTAAAACACACAGACAAAACCAGGATTTGATTCTGGACAGCCAGAAATGCCGTAACTTTGTTAAAGACTGATTGTGCCGCTGGATTAAATACGAAAGCCACCGGCCATGGGAGATTGATTATCCACAAAACAAAACACCAACAACTGTAAACTCTGAAAGACTGACCACTGAGCTTGTTCCTTACATTGTCCCTGCCCAGTGCTTAGCTCCCAGTGACAGTGAGGCTGAGAGAATCTCAAGTGCTTGCTTTAGTTGTTATGCACATGGATAAGCAGGACAACAGCTTGCTTCCACTGCAGACACCCACTAAGTCTTGTTGATTAAACCTACTTAAGTAATTTGTGTGCAATTAAATTTGGGCCAAGTTTGGAAGCAAGCACATCACCCAAACTTTCATTAAAAGCTGTCTCGATTTGATAATGCTCATTGAAAAATCCCATGGAACTTAAATGGTTTTTTACTTTTAAATTGCTATTGTCTGTCATGATTTTTATAGTACCTGCCAACTCTCAAATTCTCTTTCTTTTTGCATCATTAGTAATGAAAATATTCACTGGTTTATGATAGTTTTTCCTCAAGAGGCAATCCTATAACACTGCCCATTAGCAGTTCTGTTGTCTAGGTTCTACTGAAAAGCGTTTGCTTTTCAAACTCATTTTGAGTGCAAAAGGAAAGAAGCAGGAAATAGGCATTACCTCCATTTTCGGTAAATTTTGGTAGCGCCAGGCTATTTTCATAGAATCCTGAGAATCCTCAGACTTCACAGCTGCTGCTTCATCTCCCAATTCCTTCCTGTAGGAACCATCAAGCAAAGGGGCTGGAAGTTCCTACAGGTAGAGAGCAAAAAAATGTCAGCCATCTGCAGGAGGAACAGCAGTTCAGGTTTTTATCCACACCCCCCTCCAGCCAGATAACAGTTATCTGACTATAACGGGCAGCTGCAAAATCTGTAAAAGATTAATAGATTAAAAGAACTCTTCTGAAGGACTGGCTCCTACTAATACTGAGCAGGAAAGAACCCATGTAATTATTACTGGAAAAATGAATTATAGAAGTAAAAGAAAGAAAGCAGAATGGAAATACCACATTTGATGCTCTGCTTCATCTTGAGTATTCCCATTCCCATTATCACCTATATTCTTTTTTTTTAATATTTCTTTAGAGGCTGATCTCCTAAACTACTCCATTTCTGACAGTGGGCAAGTTCCCTGCATATTTAAGCCTATTTAAGCCTTTTCCAATAGCAAATTTAAGCCTATTTCAACATAAGAACTTTGTTAGCTGCTGTAAGTATTCCAGAAGTCTCCAACAGATCACAACAGCCTACAGACACCAGCTGAAAGCCACTGCAACAGGATGGTTTGGATTTTCTCTTCGGCTAACCATTAGGAATGATATCTACTATGATGGATATCTCATGGACACAAACACAGGAAAGGAAGGGGGGAATGCTCAATTCTGGATTTTTAAAAGTTTCTAATGTACTTTCTGCCTTTGCTGCACCGCTGAATAATTCAGTGTTGAATTCAGAACTCATGCAATGGGCTTCGACAGCTACTGGAAAAATTAAGTGCAATGAAGTTTTCTGCCCCAGCTTTATCCCAGCCATTCCTGTAAGCTGGAGGGCAAAGAATCTCTGCTTAAAACAGAACAAGGCTCAGCTGAAAACTGTTTTCCTTGAGCAAAGTCTTCTGAGGAAGACATGCCTCAAGGGTTAAACCCACACAGAGCTAGCCAGTAGCTCAGTATTGTGTGTGGAGACTGTCAAAAAGCAAGTTTGAAACCTTTAGAAGAAGAATCTGGATTGAAGGGTGGGACACACATCAAACACTGCACACAGGCAAGGCTTATGGTGACCATAAACATTCAGGTGACACTCGTGGCTCTGTGTGGGTACACATGGCACAAACTCAGAAAGGAGACAATGAAACTTTTAACACATCCATTTTGGGTTTAGTGTTACACTTATCTACTGTGCATAAAATTAACATTCATATATAACAATAAATTATTAGGAATTTTAATATTAATTCCAATCATATGTAATATGTATTAATTTTATTAATAGGTATTAATTCTATTAATAAAATCTGTATATTTATTTTCTTTACAATAATGTTATTATTTATTATTAATTTATTTTATTAATAGTTAAATATTAATATTGTAAGTATAAATATTATAATAAGAGTTTAATAAATAAATAATACTTTAGTAAATAAACAAAAATATGAATAGCTAATAATTATTCAAATTAAAAACTATTAATGTGCATATTTCTATACATAACCTTACTAACAATACGTGCTACTTTGTTTGTTTTGCATAAATTAACATCTATAATTATGTAAAAAAAAGGAGATTTCAGATAATTGCTTCTGTCTCTTTCCTGGGGTTGGTCACCACACTTTCTGAGGCAACAGGCAATGGAAGTTATGAAAACTTTTATAAACTTTATAACTTCATAAAGTTGCAGAAATAGAACAGCTGTATCTATGTGTTCCAGCAGCTCAGCAAAAGACACAAAACACACCTTTGAGCAAGTTATTTATTTCTTTTGCTTTTACAAATGAACTGCAAAAGCCTGGTAATGACTATTCATGAGAGTGATTATGTACACAGTTATATTTTCAGATTTATCAAAGCTTGTTTAAAAAATACACTTGCATACAATAAACTCAGTACTGTGGTAGTAAAAATCAAGCTTTCTGGGTAGGAAAACTACACAAAGATGAAAATTTTGATTTAGTATTTACAGTTTTCAATAAGTTTATAGATTTATAACAGCTGCTTCAATAAAAAAAATAATACTTTAGTCAGAGTTCCATTACATCCACCCAGCAAGAAAGCAGGCAAGTTTTCAAATCAAAGAATTCTGACAAATGGGACAAGATGAAAACAGAACACTGTACTGAAAGGTTCTGAGAAAGAAAGTATAAATACAAACTAGAGCTGACAAGCACCCAGATGCATTTCACATACATGTAGATACAAACCACTTACATTTACTTCTAAGAGCATTAGATGAAGTATTTTTCTTTAAAAAAAAGTTACTTTGAATTGGTAATTTTATAACTTAGCTATCCTCAACAGAGTTAATCAATCTTATTTTCCAATTGAGATGTTACTTTGAAAACACATGCTGAACAGTTCAACTACTGTGCAGATTTAACTTCCTCATAAAATTACTCATAGATTTAAACATACTTAATAAATAGATTTCTCATAGATTTAAACTTCCTATCATAAAAATGCCTTTCTTTTCCAGTGAAGAGCTGCTGATACTTGATCATCTCAAAATATTCCTCAGTTAACAGTAGCTAAAAAAAAAACCCAAACCAAGTTTCATTTATAAAAGTGAATTGTGCAAAGAAGTAATTTGGAGGCCCAAGCAACATTTCCAGACCAACTTGCTGCCAGGTAATTTTTTGCAGTGGTGAGTAATCTTTGTTTTTTTCTGAAAACAAGTGCCTGCAGAGATCATGAAATCTTGCTTAAACATTTCATCAAACTCCCTGAGCCTGCCCCTGGTTCAGACATCACATCACTGCAAAGCCAAATGGCAAATTGTACAATTCTCCTTCCTGCAGGTAAAGAGGAAAACAGCAGCAATATTTCTTACAGCTGTTTAATATTTTTCTCCCCTAGAATCACTGCAAATGCCTGTAATTTGTGCTGCTGGTTCATTGTTGTTAGGTAGTAATTGGGAAAGTCAAATTTGAGACAGGGACATTCACTACAAAAATTTGTCTGTTTTACACATAAAATGCATTTCATGCTGAAAAAAGAACAGAGGTCAAGACAATCAGGGTGAGAAGTTCTCCAAGCTGCTTAAATAACCTCATGTAACACTGAGAAAAAGCTCCTGCCTTCCAGTGAGAGAACAAAACCACCTTCCATGATGGGAGACACCACAAATCCCAGCTGCTGACACCCAAAAGAGTCAGTCCAAAACAATCAGAGGCACACACAGCACCACTGCAACACAACTTGGCACTGTGGTGTGTCCCAACTGCTGCTAAAAACGAAGCAGATTAAGAGATCAAGGAAAAAAATGGTTTCACCTGAAGCTGATAAAAGATTTTGGCTGCCAGAGATTAAAATCTATCAAAGTATCCATCTGAAACAGCCTTTTTATTTTGTTGTTCTTTGCCAATATAGCTTGCTTTTAATTGCTAACACAAGAAAGAGTTTTTATTTTGACATAATAAAAAACTTCCGACAATAGAAGAGCACAACTTAGGCCTGGTTTATTCTGTCTTGTCCCTTGGAAGGAAAAGGAGAAAAGACCAGGAGCACTCCAAGAACTCTCTCAGACCAAAACCAACTCCAAGCTGCTTTTTAAATGCCTTTACCTAATAACTACCATGCTTAGCTGAAGAATGATCCTTAGATGTGCCATGTCCTTGTCCCTGTGCAAGGGACACTGAGATTTAAGACATTTCTGGGCCTTCCACATCTCACAGCCGTGCAATTTTCTATCTTTTCTTTGTTCTAAAGCAAAGATATCCTGAATTACACTCTTGGATGTTGGGGTTGTGAACTACATGGCCTCTGTGCACAATAAGCTGCAGCCTGGAGAAGGTGCTCTGCCTTTGGATAATTTGAAGATCAACTGCCTGAGCTCAACCAGTTTTATTAACCTTTTATTAAATACATTATTCCAAGATATACTTCGAATGAGCACAAAGAGAGGGGGAAAAAATTCAATCCTATTCAAGGTCAGAGTTTGTCTGTAATTTCATCATATTCTATATAAAGAATAATAAGCAGAGCTAATAAAGAATGTTTACCTCCAGATTCACATGCTAATTTTATCACTGTGGATAAAGCAACCAGCTTCAGATACCCTCAACTCCATTTTCACCACGATGGATGAGGAAAGAGAGGCAGAACATGCAGGAGCTGTTTGAAGGTATGTCTGTGTTCACTAGAGGCCAACATGCCTTCATCAGCCTGCCTGAAGACTCAAAAAAATACCTAGATGGTCACTGTTTTTCCTTAGGATGTACTGATTAATGCATCTCAGGCCTCAATTTAAAATTTTAGTTAGTTTACTACTTCTAGAATAGTCTTCCTTTAGTTTACTTAGGGACAGAACCCAAAAGTTCACAAAGTTCTTGTTAAAAAGTTTTTTTAAAATTTTATTTCTTTACATGTTCAATTAAAAAAAAAAGTTATAAAAAAGGAAAATATTCTAAAATTTTTATTCTAATTCATATTACTCTTTAACTGTTATTAATAATTTTTTCTTTGCACCCTTTTAAAATTGTAAATCTACTTGACCTTTCTCCTAATCCTACCTCACAACAAAAAGTAAGTACACTAATAATTAATCAACACTAAACCCACCACACTTCTTGATATAATTAGCCAAAAACATCTCAAAATTAACAAAATCTCAAATTAACAAACCCCCACAAATACAATGGGCAATACTAAAAACACTGAACGATGCACAAATTTCTTCTTTTCTTCATACCTGCTTTTATCCTTCACAAATAACTAGAATTGGAATGAAAGGCTTTCCCCTCTTCTAACTCTGGTAATTAAATGCAATTCTTTCTCTCAAGAAAGGAACTCTTTCCAAAGCTGACCATGCCTGAGTGACACAGAGCACCTCAGTGTGAGCATTGGCAGTCCAGCTCTCATTATACAGATATATCCTCAAAAATATATCTGTCATTACACAGATATATCCTCAAAAATATATCTGTCATTACACAGATATATCCTCAACAATATATCTGTCATTACTCACACATATCCTCAAAATTATATCTGTCATTAGCCTCAAAAATAAAGGCTCAATGTAGCCTCAAAAATAAAGGCTGGATGGTTGGATCTGTGCTTCACAACTCCTCAGCACCATGGAAGGCTTCATTCCTGTCCAAGAATGACATAATTTAGGATTTAATAGATTTATGTTCTTCGAATCAAAATCAGAATTTTAGAAGAAGGGAGTATTAGCAAAATACGTCAAATTTATTTACAAAATTTCAGGCAGAATCTGGAAATCAAAGTGGTATTTAAACAATGGACCAAGAAAAGGAGAGTTGGGCTATCAGCCCATAATCTCTCTATTTAATCTATTTTTGCTGAAAATATCTCAGCTCCCACAACACAGAGCCTTGAAAAGCTTTGAGACTGACAATTTCGTGGCATCAGTGTGTCTGTCAACTTCTGAGAACTGTTACATTCTCCCAGGCTAAAAAAAGACAAATCTTTCATAAGGTACATAAAATAAAAAACAAAGCGTGTAGCAGTGCATTAGTTAAAATAAAAATAAAAAAACCCCAAAAACATACAGCATTTCTTGGGGTCAACTAAAATACAAATCTTTGCTATGCAGCACGAACACACAAAAAGGCAGACAAGTGCTAAAGTTATTAAAGGCAGTTGGGCTGGAGAGAAGGAAGCTTGTTGCTGTTTTAAAATGAAAAAATAAAGTTTGGGAGGAAAAAACCAGTTTTCTGGTGTGGTCACAGTAAACGACAGAGCAATTAAAATAATTTTGTTTCCTGCAAGCCAAGCTATGAAGGTTTTACTGCAAAGAGGGGATAATTTGTTTCAGTAATAAAGCTTTTATCTTTGCAATAAAGTGCTGGAGGAGCTGTACCTGCTGCAGTCCAGCTCCTTCTGGCTTTGCTGCCCCAGCACTGAGCCTGCCTTGCTTTGGCAGATGCACGAAGCAAAATCAGATTCTAACAGTTTGACCTCTCTCACTTCTTGTGTTCTCTGGGGGATAATAAAATCCAAGATACAATCCCACAGCAGTTAATGAAGCTTAACCTCACACCCTCTTAATTACCAATGCATTACACCAACTCTAGGCATCATACTCCTCTCTAAGCTATTTTACAATTCTAAAGAAGTACTACTGTGCTATTATTTAGCAACATAATCCAAGCTGTATGTGAAATCCCTCTTATATAAAATCCTTTGATCCTTATGGGTTTCAATAACTGTATAACTCAAAGTACTTAAGAATTTAAAACATTATCTATTTATGTACCAATAAATATGTTTTTCACACTGATTTATGCAACTATTTTGAAGTGCAGTTATTATCACAAGTATGATAAAAACACAAAATAAAACAATACTAAAGGGATAATACTAAAATAAAAATACTAAAGATACTAAAATTCACGTGAATTTAAGGCTCTTTTTCATCATGTTAATTTTTAGCATTTAAAGGACACCAGATGGTAACTCAGGAAGGGTAAATATTTTCTTTTCAACAATGCATTATATAAATGTCAGTTTAAAGGGCCTTACTCCCAAAAGGAGGGGAGGATTCTATTTTGATTGTAAATACTTGTGAATACAAGGTGCATTGGTAAAGAATATAAATGAATGGATGCCAATTTTTCTTCTTTCAGCAGCCCTTATACAATAACTTATTTCCATCTCCAGCTAAGGATGGTCTACAGAAATTTCCCCTTGACATTCAGAAAGACCTAATGTGTACCAGCCCAGGGTAAAGAAGAATTGTGTGAAGAGAAACAGGAAGAGATATTCCTCTGTTTTAGGAAATAAGAAGAGCCTAAGTAGTCTATTTTTAAGCCATGAGAATACAGTCTATACTCCACATACAACAAGTAAACCCCACACTTAAGTCACAGAACTCCTTTGCTGTAACTCCCTTGCACTGTGGCTGCATTTCACAACACTTAAACACAAGAATGCCTATCAGACAATCAGATGAAATCTTTAAAAATTTTCATATTTTTCTGAATCAGTTCATGAATGCTTAAGTAGGTGACAGAAAAATATAGCAGAGAATGAGGAAGTAAAATTGTGTGAAGGAACTGAGTGTCCTTGTCCCAAACTCTCTAAACCCTGCTGCATGCACAACACACAGGCCTGAGCCTAAACAGAGTTAATGATAACAGCATTATTCCTGAAAACCTTCAGAGATGACCACTGGAAGCAATAGCTCATTAACTACAAAGTTACCAACTCATCTACAAAGTTACCAACTAGATTTGTTAAACAGATATTTGTGGACGTTGAAACCCAAACATTTAGATTTTATCACTTTTATGATACATTTTTGTCATGGTTTGATGCTGGCACAATGTCCCCATGAAAATATAGTCTCCCTGGTGTCTGCTGTGAGGCATGACCAGAAATAGAGCAAAGAAAAAAAAATTTATTAACCTACAACTATATGTAAAAAGTAACACACACATAACTCAGAATGAAAACCTTCCAAAACATTCCTCCTCCTCCCTTAACTTCCACCACCACATGAAATAGAACCTTACATTCTCCATCCAGTTATCACTGCTCAGATAATCAGCTCTCAGTTAAAGGCCAAGTGCCACAGCTGGGACAGCCACAACCCACAGTGTCCCCATAGAATTCCAGAAGGTTTCAGCCCATACAGAGTAACACCTCACCTCTTCAGGAGGCTGCAAGCTCTGCTTTTTTGTCCTTCAGCCCAGCCTTTTATGCCCTGCTGTTGATGCCCTGCCCCTGTGAGCCCTCTGTGTGATTGCTCAGCACCCCTGGGCACTCCATGGCTGTTACTTTTAATGTCATTCACCTGTTTTTCACAGCTGCAGCCAATTAGGGATCAGCCACAGCCCCACTCCAATCACCACAAACTCTGTGCCCACAGTTTCCATCCCAAGAACTCCTGAGCAATAAAACCTGACCCAGAGGGGATGAAGTGACGCGGTTTTCATGGCAGGATTACACAAACTACAGGAGCACAAACCACTCTATCCACCCCAGTCCTTCAGACCTTGAGATCCTGGCTCCAGGAAAGGGAATTCCAGGGGAATCTTGCCACTGATGCCCTGTTGATGCCCTGCCCCTGTGTGCCCTCTGTGTGATTGCTCAGCACCCCTGGGCACTCCATGGCTGTTACTTTTAATACTATTCACCAGTTTTTCACAGCTGGAGCCAGCTAGGGATCAGCCACAGCCCCACTCCAATCACCACGAACTCTGTGCCTGCAAGTGAGATGGGTGTTTGAAAAAACCTCTAAGTTCAGAACTTAAGTTCTGAAGTTCTTAAGTTCTGAACAGTAAGATGATGAAAGAAAATTTCCTTGATGAACAGACTGGCAGATGAGAAATCAAAAATTTGAGCCATTCATTTTCTCTGGTTCTAGAAAAACTTTTTATTGGATGGATCTGAACTTTTGACAATGTTGAAGCTTTATGCTTTAGTTTCCAAAAAAGCCACTGCTTTAAAAATTTAATTGTTTTTAAACACAAGAATTTTTTTTCCAAGTGTATCTTTCACACCTCTACAACTTCTATGTCAAGATTGTAACACAGTTCATAATGGAAAAAGTTGTACATTACAATATAATGAAACATTTGCATTTTAACAATGAAAATGTAAAACAGATTCACCCAACATGCAAGTGAGAAAAGCAAACAGATGAGCGAGAGCTACACAAAACAGAAATTAAATTTTTCAACTCATCTGCCAGGCTTAGCCTCAAGCCTCATCTTTGTGTTACCACAAGACTTGAGGCAGTAGGAAAGTTCCTTTCTGCTCTAACTGTAATTGGATTTCTGTGTATTAAGTGACACCATTTAACAGCATGCAGCAGCTGAATCACTGCAGCGAGTTCCTGCAATTTTGAAAATATATTTTAAAAAAGACTAGGAGTGTAGCCCTATTTTCACATATATTTTTACCTTTTGAGGTATTATGCTTTTAATTTATGAGCATCTAAAACTGAAAAAACACCTCTAGCATTGATACATAGCTTCCCTCCCAATACCAGACAGCAAAGAGACAGCAAATAATAAGAATTACTCTCTGAAAACAGACAGCCCTGGCCACCAGCCTGATAATTTCTTCCAGGTTTGCATTTTTCCTTTTGACAAAACAATGGTTTGGGAACATATCCATGAGGGAAAATTATAAGCATCATGGTTGAATGTACTTTGCTGAAGTGAAAGAAGTCCATGTAGACAGCTATGTTTTCTTTCAAGGCATTGTTTGCACACACCATAATACCATAATACAGCAGCCCCGTGGTTTTTATGGTTGTTGTTTTTAAAATAATAATAATAATAATAATAATAATAATAATAATAATAATAATAATAATAATAATAATAATAAAGTAAATGAAATGGAAATAATAAAAGTTCATTCTGCTAGGTTCTTCCTGCATTCACTTTTTCAGCAGGAAAAGAGTAAATGAGCACTTTCTGTTCTTCAGGCCTGCCCTGTTTGTTGAAGGTAGAACTTTTTTATTCTTGTCCAAATTACATAATTAAGCAAATATAAAATTAAAATATGATATTAAAAAAGTATATAAAAATATAAAATTATTACTTTTGCTTTAGATATCTTTTCAGCTTAGGAACTTTCAAAAATAGTGCTCCTGGAGGGGTCTTTTTAACGTTTTCCCTATTGTTTTTTTCCTCAATAGCCATTACAGCTGCCCACACACCCCTCTCAGCTTCACCACCAGGAGAAACTGCATCTTCCCCTTCCACTGTGACACCCTTCATCCTCTCCTCTTGGAAGAGAACTTCCAAAAGGCAATTTCAGCTGAGTGCAGAAGTATCCTGCAATAAAATTCCCACTTGAAAACAGACATTCCATTGAAAGGCAATGATCAAAGTTTTCCACAAGAGATGAGCAGACAGTTGTAGAAAGTTCTGGAGCTCCCACTCTTCCACCTCAGGTGTGCAGGTACCACGTGGAAAGGTCACTGATCCAGCACTGGCCAGGGTGCCACAGGTTAAATGTAGTGCTCCAGGGGATGCTGGTTTGTCTTCCAGAACAATAATGAGCTCTAAGTCTTCCTTACAAGACAGATCATAAAATCAAGAAGGTTTTGTGTCAGAAGGGACCTCAAAGATCATCTCATTCCAACCCCCCTGCCATGGACAGGGATACCTTCAACCAGCAGGTTCCTCAGAGCCCCATCCAGGATGGCCTTGGGCATTTCCAGGGATGGGGCAGCCACCAGGTCCTTCTCTGGGCAACCTGTGCCAGGGCCTCAGCACCTTCACAGAGAAGAATTTCTTCCCAATATCCAATTTAAGTTATTTTCCATTGCTCTGTCACTACACTGCCCTTGTGGAAAGTCCCTTTCCAGCTCTCTCCTAACTGGAAAGCTGCTGGAAGGTTCCCCCCAGAGCCTTCTGCTCTCCAGGCTGAACAACCCCAATTCTCAGCCTGTCTGCACAGGAGAGGTGCTCCAGCCCCCTGAGCCCCTCATGGCCTCCCCTGCACTCAGTGCAGCAGCTCTGTGCCCTTTTACTGCTGGGGAGCCAGGGCTGGATGCAGAGCTCCACTGGGATCCCCAGAGCAGAGGGGCAGGATCCCCTCCCTGCCCTGCTGGGCACAT
>JAWWMS010000302.1:0-24812 GCA_035048045.1 Chlorospingus semifuscus
TTCCTTTTCCTTTTCCTTTTCCTTTTCCTTTTCCTTTTCCTTTTCCTTTTCCTTTTCCTTTTCCTTTTCCTTTTCCTGTTCCTTCCTTTTTCTTTTTTCCTTTTTCTTTTTTCCTTTTTTTGTGGGGTTTATTTTACATTTTGAGTTTTTTGTTTGGTTGTTTTTTGCAGGCGTTTTGCTTGTTTGTTTTCTGTTTGGTTGGTTGTTGTGGTTTTGAGTTTGAGTTTTTTTCCCTTTTATTTTTTTCCTCTTTTTTTTTTTAATTCCAGTTTCAGCAGGCTGTGATAGTGATTGACAAGAAAGCTTAACAATGCTGTTTGTACCTTGGTCAGCCTCTCCTTGGCAATGGTTTGCTCATGCTGTTGTCAATGGCAGTCGTCTCTCAGCGTAGACAAAATCTCCACAGAAATTTGGTCATAATTCAGGAAGTGGCTGAGCACAAAAAAACAGAAAAGGGCCTCTGGAGGAAGTTTCCATTTGGGTATTAACAGGACCCTACTACAGGAAAGCATTCCTGGCAAATCAGAGGAGAATCTCCAAAACAGAGAGGGCCAGCACTACGAGGAAAGCAATGGTAGAACATTTATTATGGATGCATTCTTTCTGCTAACATTCTCAAAAAATGTTTACATGGTGAAAGCATCTCCAAAACAAACCCAAGGTGCAAACACATGAAGCATTGATAATTTCAAGCCAAACAGCTCATGTCTGGCAAGGTCTAAAAGTAATGTACAGCAGGGTCATAGGTAAGAAGAATGGTAGGAAACCTCAGCTTTCTGTCTTAACAATCTCTAATTTAAAGCAAAGTTCTGGTAAATACCCACCTTACTCCACAAAAGTGAGTTTTGCATGTTTTGCAAACAGCACGAGAAGACTTGCAGAACTCCTTCACTTTGACATTTCATTTTCACTTTGGATAAAAAGATGTCACTTGGTGATGTGACAGCAGTGCCGTGTATTATATCTGCAGCATCACTGGCTTTGTCAAATCAACATGGATAATTCAAGGCTACTGCCTTTCCCTTTTAAAATACTGCTGTGCCTGGGCTTAATTTTATTTCTTGCTTACGAAACTAATTCTGTATGGGAAAAGAAATGTTAGAGCTATTGCACATCTCGGATTTCAGGAGATCCTTAGAGGAAACAGTCATTCACAAAGCAAGAAAAATGTTTGTAGCTCAACTTTAATTTCTTGATTGCTAAGGAAATATTGCCAAGACACTGGGAAGATATTTCTTACCATCATCATCCTTCTGCACAGACATTAACTATCATAGATACTGTTACTTGCAATAAACTTGTTTTCTCTGCTGCATATCCAGATGATCAAGAATTTTCCCTGCATTTTTATCTAAACACTGCTATGACTTGTCAGTGCACTAGTTTATAACTTCAAACCATAACAAAACATTAATGACTGTTTATCAGTCTTGAGGGGAGTGTTGAAAAATGGTGAGATTAAATGACTCTCTAATGGTCATACAAGAGGACAGTGGCAGCTAAAACTGAGTACAGAGCTTCAGTTCCTGCTGAAAGAATTTATGGCAGTGTTATCTTTTCTAATTGCAAGACCCAAAAGCAACACAAGATTTTTCCTCTAAATGCATACTCTTGATTTGTATTCCAAGAGGTCCCAGGAGTTCTCAGAGTCTGGGCTAAGAATTCATTGTTGTAGGTTCTGTCCAAACTTAGCATAAAAAAAATATAAAACCTAAAAAAGCCAACAGATAAAAACAGCCACAGCAGGGAAGGGGAAAGAAAGGATGGAAATGTTTGATGGGGAGGAGAAGGAAACAGCAGAACTCTATTAGGGTCTGTGAGGAGAAGCCATCCCCACACACCAACCAGTCAATCCTCATAGTAGGGACCATACAAAGTGTCTCAAATATGGGTTTTGATGAAGAATTTGTGGTGGAGATGAGGCAGAGACTAATGGAGACCTCATATCAAATTAATGCAGCAGCCCAGGGAAAGCACTAAGGTTCCCTTTTGGAGATATTGAACACCCAAAGGTGGAGATCAGAGATGGGAGATGTTATCTTATCTTTCAGTCAGTGAGAGGTAATAGGTGGGAAAGGTCTGAAGGGTTTTGTAAATGAAGGCAAGCAGATATATATCCCAAATGCTAAAAGAAAAAAAGAAAAAACAAGTGGATAGATATTAACTAAAGGGAGTTTTCTGTCAAAATGACAGGTTGGAGAGATTTATAAAAATGAGATAAAATGGCCAAAATCTCTGCCAAAGACCAGAATATTTGTGCTACATCGCAAGATGTGAGGACCCTGACCAGTCATAACTGATGTAAGTAGAGAAGACACAATCATGCAAAACATGATGTGAAAACAATCTGAAGATTAAGTTATAACATGGATCTAAGTTTTTGAAGAAAGCTGAAGACACTGCCCAGTATGACAGGTGATTTTCCATTGTGATCATCTGAACAGGCTGATGAAGAAGCTCAGCAAATGGCACAACTAAGAACTCTGTTTTATATGTGTATACCTTGGTCCTAGACACCCAGGTGGGTTTCAGAAACAGGCTTAGATTCTAGACCAGAGTGAAGAAGACAGGTCTGGGTATCAGTGTTGATTTCTTTGTCAACAGCGCATAATAGTGATGAAATTTGGAAAATGAAAACATCAGCTCTTTATTTCACATGTAGTTTTGTGTAGGTGCACATATAAGAGAATTGTATACCCATATAAGCCAGACCATTAGTATCCTATTTCTGACAATGGCCAGAAACAGGTATAATTGGACCTAAAATGTGTTCTCATTCTAGAGTTAAAAATCATATTGAATCACAAGTCCAAAATATTTTATGTTGATTTATTTCTACAATTTTCTTCCTCTGATTTTGGCAAGGGCAGAGTTGCAGCAGATTCTACATTTTAAGAATCTCACTCAATGTGAAAGAGAATGGTGGAGATGTAAAATGGCAGCAGGACATCTCAATGGCTTGTTCTATTTAGTCTCACTGATGTAAATCATGAGCAAGGCAAGAAGATTATGTGAATGAGCAAGAGAAGGATGAAATACAGAATTAATTAATTAATCCATACCCTGCACTGCAGAACCTGCTCACCTTCCTGTGAAAACTTACGGAGAGGATGTTTTGGAGTCACAGTCAAATCCCCTTTTCCTTCATAGATTTCTGCTACTTATCTGCAGCCCAAGGTATTTAATTAAAGAAAATTAGATCAAAATTTGCATGACCCCTCACCCCTCTTCACTTCCCGTTCCCACACAACAAGATCTCAGTGACTCCATTAAAGGAATACCCAGGAGCTGTTTGGACATTTTGATTTAGAGCACGTCAGAGCTCTCTGTATATTACACACACCAGACTTTGAGCAGGGAGCTGCACTGAACAACAGAGGGCTGTGGCTGCCTCCAAGAAGAGACTTTTTTCTTCTGTCTGGTGCGTTGAACAAGAGAAAACTGGTGGCCACAGCCACCAAGGTGCACAGTTCTGTGTCCTCTTGGACGCTCAGGCTGGCTGTTGGCTTCTAGAGCCTTCTATTTAATTTTATTTATGGGGAACAACTTCATTTCTTAATGGTTGGGATGGATGTAGTAAGAACATATAAAGGAGAAATGTGCCAGCCACATCCAGAAATCTGTTCAATGCATTTTATCAGTCTTCACTGAGGTTTATGCATCCTGCCAGCTCTCCCATATGGAATAGCACCTTGCTCTCTGATGGAAGCTGCTTGGAGAACATGTGAAGAATCAGGTGTTACTGATCAAGGCTAAGGGCTTGAGGAGCTGGCCCACTGTAAGAGAATTTTATATTATGCCATCTTGGAAGAGGCAGTCCTCCATGGAAGGCAGTAATTTCCACAAGATGTGGTGACAGCAGATTGGGGTTGCTGAACAACTGGAATCTGTTAGCTCAGGGTGTTCGTAAGCTCTCCAATGCATTAAAGATCACATTATTGGCTGTTTGTTGTAGATAAAACTTAAATCTAATGCAAGCAATGAGCAGATTCTAGTGCTGACCATATCAATATTAGAAAGAGCATTTATGATTGTTGTCACAAAAACACACACAAAAAGAAAATAAAGGAAGCTCAGCCTCACTAACATTTAGAGATATAAAGTTTTTATATCCCTCGTCCTTCTTTCCTTTGTGATTTCCACAGGATTTTCACTTCCAGAGATGTTATGCACTTGCTTTCAAAGGAATTAAATATTTTCATTCAGGAAAGTAATTTCACAGCAAAGTAACAGAGAGCAGTGTCCTGGGTATTCATTTTCCAAGCCCATCCTTCAAAGTCGGTTTGCGTTCCAAGGAGCTGAGAAGACATGAAGAGGCACAATTCCTCTGTACTTGGTTTCCACAACCCTCCTTCTCTGCTCTTGCCCGAGCAGGGAGCTGCCTGTGCAGAGAGCACGTGAAAAGGAGAGCATGGAGCTGGAAGAGGAGAGCTCTGAACTCCTGCGCCAGGCGGCTGCGCGCTCCCCACCGCACCGAGCCCCAGCCCCGCGCCGAGCGGTGGCTTCGCCTTTCATCTGCTGCTCTGAATGTGATATCACCATACCCATGGCAATAATTCACTCCATTTTCTCCTCGCTGTTCTAAGAACTAAAGGAGAAAGCTCGGAGTCTAAGGTGAAAGAAGATGAGATGACTTACTTCCTTGGATACTCCTGTGCAGATGAAAAGCTAATCCTGATAAAACCAACTCTGAAATCCTTCCAACCCACCTTTAGTCAAGGTCACACATTATTAGACAAGCAAGGTTAAAGCCACACAATTTTCAGAACCAAGAGAGATGGCCGGGGGAGGGAGGAAAGGGGGGGAGTTATAGGAAGCGGGGGAAGCATCTCCCTCCTCTACTCACGGTCTTTGATGTGTTTCAGGAAAAGAAAAAAAATTAGAAACCTTCCTGGTTTTTCATGAGAGGTCCAGGGCGCGCTGAGAACTAGGTGGACAAACAAGGCCCTGGCTACTCCTTTGTTTTGCAGAGCAGACATGCTCCATAACCTTGAGGATGACAACAACATTTGTTCCTCACACAAAGATAAAGCTGGCCAGTGACTGCACTTCCCCCTCCCCTCGCCCAACCACAAGCAGAACAGGCAGGATGTCGAACAAAGAAGCAGCAGAAACAGCAATGAGCATTACGCTCAGATTAGAGGACATTCAGGGACTGTAAAAGATCCATTAAAATAAGCACAGACCCACTTTCAATGAGGAAAGGGTCTTTTCTCTCTTCTCCTTTGGTTTATATTGTTAATCTTTCTTCCTGGATGACTCCTCACAAATGCTTTTTGTTTTCTCCTGTGGTTTTACGTGCCAGGACTATAAGGAGAAAGGGACTGAGGCTCTTTCTTGGCAAGATTTCAAATCACTTCCATAGGAGACATAGACTCTATTGCCATCTCTCTAAGGGTATAAATTAAAGGAGTGGTGATGAGCAGTCCAGAGCAATTCAAATGCTGGTAAAGCTTAGGTCCTTCTCCAGTCCCTCATTACGGTGAATGCTGGCATCTGCTGCACAGGCTCAGCTGGAGGAATAAAACTACACATGGGAAGAAGTGGATGAGCAGAAAGCCTGCATTTACATTGCATCATCCCATGATGACACAGAAACTACTAATTATAATACAGCATGGAAGGGGAAAATAATTGCAGACAATTCCCATGGCGAAAAGGCCACCTTTGGATTATATATATGTGCAGATATACACACATATATATTGGACATATTTTGAGTAAAGCTATCATTTCAGAGAGGCAGCTATTTTATGTTGTTTACAAACCTTTTGCCAGAGTGAATGCTACTGTGATGGCATTTTTCTTTCAATTTATCTGTCTTCCTCCCTTATACATATTTAGGCAAATAAAAATTATTCTTGACAGACGTAGCCCACATGCCAGCTTCACATTTTCTGCAGGTAACCTATTTTCATTCAGCTTCAAGTGCATCCTATAATTTTTATTCAGGACTCCAGCCATTTAAGTGTACCAAGTGAAAAGTTTTCAAGGTGCCTCACAGAGTCCCAAACACTATTTTGGGAAAACACAACCAAGTTGCGAAATAGATATTTTTTACAGTTCTTTCACCTCCTTTCCTTTTCCCTCACAGATGATACAACTGGTATATGTCTTGCAAATAAACATCTCCAAATAACACAAAGTTGAGCTTCTCATTGAGGCTTGGACTGAATTTGTACAGGATGAGATTTGGATTCACAAATCTAGACGAGAACATCTTTCCTCCAGATGGATGCACAGGAAGTATCTGCCTCTCGAGTGTCAGACTGTGCCCAAGCCTGCACCACTCTGGGAAAGGGAATGAAGATGAAGTTTTTCTTCTCTCCAGAGGTCTAAGCCACACTGGCTGTCAACCTGTTAGCTCTTGATGAGTTCCTGATGGAGTTCCTGATGGTGATGGCATTTTTCACTGCAGATAATGAGAAGGACAAGCTACTGATACCTCTTCTCACATTTTGTGGTGACAACTCCCTCACTCACCCTTGTACTGAGGCCAAGAGCAGATTCATATCCCCATCTCAGAAGCCAAAAAGGGATTTTAACTGTTTTTAGAGTTATCTTGGTTAAAGCAAGTTAGTTTGTCAGGTTGTCTCCAAATTAATCTTCATCCAGCCTGTCCATCACAGTGCAGCCACACGCACGTGGGTAACTGGAAAATTAGGTTTTTTATGAAATAAATAGTCCTGGAATGAGGAAACTGTTTAAACAAGATGAATGGGCATGTTCCAGATATACTTTTTGCTCTGTGTAGCAACAGTACCCAGGCAAACACCTGTACACATTCATAATGAAGGAAATGGAATAAATACTAGAGACTTTCAGAAATCAGTAGTGTTTTGGGGTAGCTGGATCCAAATATTTACAAGTAACTCTCCTTTTCTAAAAAGTACTGGAAAAGAGGCCAGAATGTGTTTTGAAAATCTGACTCCTAAAGCAGATCTCCAACTGACCATCTAAAACCAGAGGAGCTCAAGGAGTTTCTTGCTTTTCTTTATTTTTAATCTTAGTCACAGGATTTCAGCTGTCATCAGTGTACTCTCAAAACCAGATGTTAGATTCTTCTCGTCATCTTCAAAATCCACTTCCACTTAAATGCTACTCCTATGCTCCCCTGGAAACATTTTGACTTTGTGTTTCTGAGCCATCCCTCTCCCAGCATTTTTTATTTCTAGGTGGCTGCTGTTGTTTATCAGGGCTTTATGTGTGTTACAAAGCAGAAACAATTACATGGGGGAGGCCAGGAGCATGTTAACCACAATAAAAACAGTTGTCATAAACACTCTGCATCTTAATGCACAGCTCCAATCTTTACGTAAGATTAATTAAAGAGCAGATGTTCTGTCATACTTTGCATTTAGGTGTGGTTATCTCTGAGATTCTGGCTCTTCCATTTGCCGTGCTTTAATTTGAGTTATTATGCATTTTGAGCCTGAGGCATGAGTAGTCAAGTGGTAAACATTAGATATACAGAAACCACATTTCCAAAATGCACCTTCACTATTAGGCTGGCTAATATGATTCTATTCTATTTTAAGACAGATTTGCTCCCCCCGCCCCTCCACATCTCCCTTTTTCATTTCCTTTTGACATGTTACATGGCAACGAGACAGACCAGTGGGAGAAAGACAGACAGACAGACAGATATATTCTGTGTGAGTGTATGAATTTGTGCACATGAGCAACACAGTAACATGAGGGGCTTTGTGTAAAGTGAGCCATATGTAGAACATTAATTGCACATATCAGCAACGGCTGCTGAAATTCTTTATCTTGCACACAGAAGAAGTTTCTACTGAATATCCTGCTTCTTTTTTTTGGTTTGGTTTTTTTTTTCCCTTTTTTTTTTTTTGGAGGTTTGCATACCAGCTACATGAAGGCACTTTTATTTCTGTTGTTTTGAATCTGAGGCTCCAAACTGAATTCTCATTTTCTAAATGCAACTGCTGGAAATTGATGCCTGAAAACTTTTCAAGCAGTGATCAAAGTCTGACGTGAATTAATTTGTCATCATAACAGAGCACTGCTTACAAGTCATTTCAGGCTGGATTTCAGCAAAGGCAATAGATATCTAGGTTGACAATTTCATTTAAAAGGATAGAAAGCCTTACACTTTTCTTTCATTGGTATCTTGATTTAATGAACATACAAACACATCATCACCATATGTTCTAAATATCAGCTTCAGTGCTTGTTCTTAGGAAACATCTTGGAAAAATGCCAATGAGGGAAGCTTGGAAGAAGCTTGAAAAGGTTTTGAGACATATTGCTGCAGCTTGGGAAAGCAAATCCACTGGTGACTAATTACTCAAGAATTTAATTTGAATAGCAATGTCAATAAATTGCCAATACATACTTAACAGATATATAATGACAGAATTCATGCTAAGCATAACAAAGCCAGTTGTGTTAGTGACTGGATTTCCAAATGCATATGAAACATTAATCTCCACAGCAGGTCACAAACATGTGATGAAAATGTCAGGTTTCCTTCCTCACTATGAATCCCTTGGATAAGGTATTATCACAGACAAGACTCTGGGCCAGAGGGACACCTGTCCTTCCATCCTGAATGCCATCCTCCAATGCAATACCCCACTCCCCAGCTCCCACCCGCTCTCTGATCCCATGCAGAAAAACCCAACACAGCCCTCCACATTTTCCCCATCCTTAACATTCCCACATCTTTGATTTTGCTTTTTCCTGCCCATGAGTGCCCCTCATAGTATTTCTCATTGATTAGTGGCACTTATTTGTGTGAAGTGACTCATCAACCAAGGCCTCCACTGCTGGCTTTTGCTAACAGAGGGCTTTTAAGCCCTAGCAGTCTTCTTTTTTTAGCCAGATTTTTTTTTTTTCCACAGCAGGAAACTCAGTGAGCTTGAAATAAGAAAAGTGCTGACAATGCTGTCAGAACTTCAACCAAGGCCCCTAGGACAATGTAGTCAAATAGTCAAGTGAGATGTGGTTTCATTTCCAAAGTACTGCTCCTATTCTTCAACAGAGACAATAATTATTGAGCAAATCTTCAGGTTCACCCACATTCTCCTCTCTCATGTTTGTTTTATTTGTTTTTCTCTCAATTTGATGACAGCCAGACTTGCCAGCTAATGATGTGGTGGAGGTGGTGTAGAGGATTAACGATGGGTATCAGTGGAGAGCTTTTGTTCTGAGCACTAAAATATATTTAGGTATTCTCTGCAGCCCAAGGGATTGACAGCAGGATACAAAGCCTTGTACCTCCGTGTGGTCAATTCACAGCCACTCCAGGTTAATAAATCATGAGAGCCACAACCCCTGTGTGGCTGCCTGTCAGATGACATGAAATGGCTTGGGGTTTTTTTTGCACATTAGCCACTTGTGGGTGGGTTTGGCAAAACGAATCGAGGTAGCTGATGCTGTCACTGGCTTCAGCACCAGGGCAGCCTGGCATCTCCACCTGTTCCCATCAGAATTTGGTGAAGTTAATTGCACATTGGGGCAAGAACGGTGAAATGTCATTCTGGTTTTCGTGCTAGTTCCACACTGACCTCCCAGCCCAAGCTCACCAAAAATGTGCTTCCTTTTACTTTTCTTCAACAAAATGGTCACAGTTTCATTGGTGGGACTCATAGGATTTAGAGAATGTGGAGGGCTCTGTCAGCAGCACCAGAGAATAGAATTTGGATAACAAGTTATATCACCACTGAACTGACCACAGAGTTGCCCAAATGAGCTTTTGAGGCAGTCTGAGATCACAGCCTCAAGATAGCTTCTAAGCTTCTGGAAAATGCTTCAAAAAATCCCTTTTCTTGATGGAAAAGTCTCACCAAGCCTTCCTGGCCACCCCCCAGAGATGAATTCATTGGTCCAAGGATGGCAAACAACAGGCATCTCTCTGGGGCCAAGACTTTTGAGTCTGTCCTGGAGGAAGGTGGTTTCTCTGGTAGGGAATAGTCTTTCCCTCTTTTTAGGTTTCACTTTGAAAAAAAAATAGATGAAAAACAAGTCAGCCATTGACAGCTGTAAAACCAGAAACAGGCAGGACAAGAACCACCAGCTCCTTCTGAACAGCTCTGAAGGTGAAACTGAGCAAGGGACAAAACAAGGAGAAGAGGTTTGATTGATACTTTATTTATTTATATTTACCTTCCAAGTTCTGCCTGTCCATCAGCTTATGATGACCAAGGTATTTCTTGCTCAAGTCATACCTTTTATTTCTGTTTTAGTAAGAACAGTTTCTTATTCTGGAAAGCCAGACCTCAAGCTCTCGAACTCAAGTTTTAAGCAAGCTCAGCCTTTCTAATGTAAAGGCAAACAACCTTAGACTCTTTTTGTAGTCTGAGTGTGAATTAAACTCTCTGTCTAGACACAACATGTACTTTGCTTGGGCTCGAGCTCGGATCCTTTAAGATCTCAAAAGCCAGTGAGCCAGATTAGTACTTGCATGGGAGAACTACATGAAAGGCTGAGTAACTCAGCTAAGAGCACAAACAAATCAGCTGAAAGTAAACTTAATTCAGTCTTCCTTTCTGGCTTAACAATGTGTTCTGCAGGTTCACTCTCAAGGCCATTCTTTGAGTTTCTGAGAGAATTACAAGAGCTATCTTAAAAAAAAAAAAAGAGAGAGAGAAAGAAGAAAGAGATCATACTGAAATCTAATCCAAAAGCAAATATCAGCCCTGCACTTAGACAGGTTTATCTCAAGGTACTTTTATAGCATGCCATAATCTCACTATTATTTAGGGTTTGCAAAGTGACAGCGCAGGCAAAGAACTGACAACTGTTCATCCTTTCTGAGGCTTTGTTTTATGGGGCAGCAATAAGACAGAGAGGGGATGCATAGGTAAGTGATGGCACTGTTTCCCAGTATCTAGGAGTCACAGAAAAGATATTGGGAGAGAAGAATTGCTCATATTCTCTCAGAGCAAAGATGAGTTGATTCAGTGTCAGAGGGAAAAGATACCACCCTCTTACAGAGGTGCCAAGGGAAAGGAGCCTTCAAGGAGCTCCTTCAACCCATTTTTAGGGGGCTGAAATGGCTTGTCTGCCATGGTCACACATGATCATAGACCTCCTTTGAGCCAGTAGGAGTTAAAAAGCCCAACTCCCTTTCTATAAGTACAGTGTCATTGTCTGACTGTTGGGTGTTTACCCATTCTGGTATGCACGACACACAGCTCACTCCAAAAGAGAATGTTACCTCTTCAGTGTCCATTGCTTGTTGACTTTTTACCACAGACCTTTCTTCTCTTCACAATCAGCTTTCAGAGTAATAGCTGCATCAGCTGGCAGGGAAAAATATAGATATGCTTCTTTTTTTTTTTTTTTAAGTCACAACTATCTTATTCATCCTCTGCTCCTCGTGCAAGACATTTCTGAGAGATGGACTGAAAAAAAAAGACAGCAGATGAGACAGTGTCTGCAAAAAAAAAGCTTCTAATGAAAATAAGTAAAAGAGACAGAGGTTGGGAAAACAGTCATGCCACTGCTATTGTATCTGGGTGGGGAGGAGATGCTTTCAGACAGGAAGGGTGTAAGCTCATGGCAGAACATCACGCACACAGATAGCTTTGAACAATCCCCCTCAGAAATGCGGGGAAGTGTGGCCACGTAAATGTGTGCTCACTCAAAGCAAACATGCTGATGGATCCTCACATCCAGACAACCAGCCAGGTGGCACCCATCTTAAAATTATTACACTCTTCTGGAAGGAAAGGTAGTGCCACCCTTCTGCCACCCACCACTGTCTTTGACAGGAAGACACAGCTTGGGAATGAGGAATATCGTGGATCTGAAAATTATGCCAGATCCCCCAAACCTGACTGCAACTCTTTTACCACAATGTAATCCCTCTTCTCAAATTATTTAAGCAGACAGAAAACAATAAACCATGTTCAGAGGCCTTGTGGGGGCCCTGTGTACAGAAAGGAGGAAGGAAGTGATTGGTAAGGACAGAGACAAACACAGCCATCCTCTTGAAATGCTAACTCCCTTATTACATTTTCAAGACCTCTTGATTGAGATGATAACTTACTGTTTTCTGCAGCCATTATTGAAAGCTTGTGCAGTCTCATCTCCCATAGTTTTCTAGTATCTATTATGTGTGTGTAAGAAGCACTCTTAATGTGGAGGTAAAGAAAGGGAAGCTGTATTATCTTTCTGCTGGAGAGGTTTTATCTTTAGTGATTGCATTAACCTGAAAGAAACACCAAAAACCCCCTCTAGCACACTTGTTCTGCTCCACCACTCGTCTCCTCAGCTCTCACAGCTCATTGCAGCTCTCTGCCTGGAAGATCAAGGGTCTGCTTAAAATGAGAGTACAGCATTCAAGCCACAGGAAAATCCCCAGAGGAGGGGATCCTGGCCTAAGAAAGGTGTTGTTCCTGGCCTCAACAGGAGCTGGATGATGCTGGAAGGTGCTAGTACAGACAGAAGTGCAGTTAGTCCATGCTGGAGGTGACAGGCATTTATTATTAACGAGGGCTCTCACAGAGCAGCTTGGCCCTCAGAAATCCCCAGTGCTCTGGAGGCAGGAGAGATGTCCATTTGCCAGCAGAGCAGATGCCTTGCAAAGATAACTCAGCCTCACCACACCACGTTCCTGGGTTAATTTTCTTCTCCAGGGTCCTCAGGAGTGAACACACACCAGACCCACTCTGGTATCAGTGACATCCATTCCCAAAGACTGAGAGCAAGCAGGATCTGGACAGGATCGGGCCACAGGAGGCCTCAGTGAAGGACCAAAGACACAGCTCAGAAGCAGGGAGATCAGAGGCTGCCATCCATAGGAGTGTGGTGCTCCAAGGTTGCCACGCACTGGGTGCAGCAGGCAGAGCAGAATTGGCGTGCACACACAGCAGAATTCAATCCATGGGGAGAAAAGGGTGTGTGGTACACACCAGCTGCAAACATGCAGGCCAAACTGTGCAGGTGGGTCTGCTGGAAAGGCTTAGTGCTGCCATTAAGGGCCACGAAGGTGAGGACGGGTCTGGGGCATTGGTTTGTCTGGAGAAAGCAGAGGGGGGGATCTCATTAACACACACAAAAATCCTGCAGGTGCCAAGGGAAGGGTTCCTGACTCTTTTCAGTGGTGCCAAGAGACAGGACAAGGAGTAATGGCCATAAACTAAACCAGAAAAATTTCTACCTCAACACAAGGAAGAACTTCTTCCCATTGGGGTGCTGAAGCACTGGAACATGAGGGTGTGGAGTCTTCTGGAAGCACCTCAAACCCACCTGGGTGTGGTCCCATGTCACCTGCTCCAGGTGACCCTGGTGGGACTGGGGGATCTCCAGAGGTCCCTTCCAACCCCACCCATCCTGTCATTAAGTAGGGAAAGGAAGTTTTCAAGCACAACAGACACAAATTGCGTTGAAGAGTCTTTCTCCTTGGGCCCGACTGGCTTCTTTCTCCTTGGGCCTACTGGGCCTCCACATTAAGGAGGGAAAGTTGTGGAAAGCATGGGAGAAAAAAGAGTACAAAACACTGGTGGGCAGAACCTCAGAAGGGACAGCCTCAGGAGAAGGTGGATTCAGTGAGGAAGGAGGCCTCACCCACAGGCAGTTCTGGGTGTTTAAAGGACAGGCTCAGAGCCAAAATGAGAATGGTGGGAAACAACAATAGCAGGCTTGGTACCCCAGCAGAGGTGTAGCAATCCATGGCATTGTGCAAATCCATTCTTGTTCATCTCCCAATGATTCCAGCCATAAAGGAGTTCAGCCAGGTGCAAGTTGTGCAAGGTTTCTCCCAGCCACACACTCAGAAGGATTTCAGGCCTGAATTTCAGTGTTGTACTGCTTACCAAAACCATGTTTTGCCTCAGTGAACTCACAGTTTCCTGACAGAAATTTCTATGATCAGAAATCTCTCATTCATTGAGTTTTCTCCACTTTGGAGGTCCAAGGGCCACTGGGGGCATTAATGGAGCAGCCACCTAAAAAGGCTGTAACATTTCACTGAAAGAGGTAACTGTTGTTTTGCAAAAGTAAATCAAGGCAGAAATAAAAGGTGTGATATTCCTCAGGTAACAGAGCAGCAAATAGGTGTATTCAAAAAGGAAATTCAAATCTCCCCACAAATAGTCCCATGTTCTATTTATTTTTGCAGTGAGACCAGACACAGGGAAAAAAGATTTTTCTGAGACCAGACACAGGAATCAAAGAAATAGTGCAGGAGCAGTGTTATTTTGAAACCTATATTTAGTCAAGAGTAAGCAATACTTAAAAATTATTTCTTTTTAATTCCATATGTATTAGAACAACAAGGTGAGGGAGATTTCTCCCAGCCTTGGTGTTTTCTGCTAGCACAAGGGGTTTAGAATAGCCCACACAGTGTTCCTCACAAGGATGCTCATCACAGAGGTGACGTTTGGGTGAGCACTGGACCAGTTAGACACCACTGCTTGGGCACAGCATCAGCTGAAGGCAGAGCTGGGCTTCCTCAGGGAGCAGATCTCATCCCTGGATTAACTGAGGGACCCACCTTATCTCCTTTTATTAGCACAGTGCCATCTGGGACGCTCCTGGTGCAAAGTGGAAGTTCAGAGGGCTGCCATTCCTTCCCTGAGTCCAATTCTCCCAGTCCTAATTGTATGTAATTTGCTGCCTATGATTCTTACCCTGGTAACCTCACATTCCCTTGGTCTGGGCACGGAGCAGCATTAGGGCTCTCTGGAAGATAACACAGCTAATCAAATCAGCTGCTGGATGATCCTGAAATAATACCCTTTACCAACAGAAGACAAAAAAAGTGAATACATGTATAAACAGGGCGCAGCACTTGGGCTGCAGATCAGGAGTAACGTTCCCCAACATAAATGAAAGTCTGTCTTCCAGAACACCTTCAAAGAAAAATTTTGCTGCAGATAAATAAGATAAAAAACATTTAAATAAAAATAAAAATAAAAATAAAAATAAAAATAAAAATAAAAATAAAAATAAAAATAAATATATAAAGGTAAATAAAATAAAAAAGATAAATGCATGCTGTGGAAAGCCTTGGGCCCTTGCACTGCAAAGGGTGGGCAGAGCTGAGTGAATTTGGGATGTAAGGGAATGTGGGGCCTGTTTCTGAGACTGCCTTTCCACTCCTGTGTCTCCTTCCTGATCACCACCCACCATACAGGCACCTGGAGTTGTATTCCTGCCTCTCCTGCTTCAGTGGTCAGTCCCCAACAACACCACAAATCCAGATTGGGACGTCAAATAATGAGTGTTATGAACAGATAATGGAATTTTCTAGGCTTATCTAATTCTTGTGGTCACATGCAATTCCTGACATAGCTCAGATGAGTTTAATTTCCCCAAGATATTTCTCTTTATGTAGAAGTGCAAAAAAAAAAACCCCAAAAAACCCCAACCTACTGCTGCACACTAGTCAGATGCACTGCACCTTGATTCATAAGCAGAGGGTTTAAAGACTTCAACCTTTTGTAACTGCAAAAATGGATTTGCAAGCCCATGTATCTGAATGATCGTGAGTTTTTTGCATGTATGGAGGTCCCAGGGTGCTTACCTGTTGACCACCATTAGCTGCAAGAACATCCTTTCACTCTGAAATATAAAGCCTTTCAATTTTACAGATTATTATTTAATTATTGACCAGCATCAGCTTATCGTGGCCTAGTGGGAACACTCTTTGGCCACACATGCTGTGATATAATACAGAAACATGAATCAGACAAAGAAAGGAGCTCTTTTTAATTTAAAACATACGTCCTGATTCCCATTGATCCTATTATGCACCTTCACAGCAGATTAACATGTCATTCAACTAGGAAACCAAAGAAATAAAGCAAGGTGTCACACACAGAAAATGCCTCCATGACAGAAGGCACCACCACCTTACATGCACAAGGGAGCTTAAGCAATTAAGGATAAGAAATATTTTCTTAACAGGAAAACATGCACCATGCAGTAAAAGCAATTCCTTCCTCTATTTAAGCTGTAAAGAAATATTCCCCCATAGCAGCAAGCCATGATGGATGGGAGAGTCAGTCAGTTTTTAACTACTGTAGCAATACTGCAGTTATCTTGATTTACACCAGCTGAGGATCTGAACACAGTGATCTTCAACGATCTGCCAAAAGCTCAAACTTCTTTTGTTCTTCCTTCAAAACATTTTTTGTGGAAAAGAACGGCAGTTTCCAGGCATTTTGCCATGGTAATGGCAAGGGTCCACCAGGGAAAAATTCAGGATGTTGTCCTAGGAGCACAATCACACTTCTTTCCTTTTTTTTCCCCCTCTCTCTCTTTCTTTTTCCTCTTTCCCTCTGACTGATGTTTTTTTCATGCAGGAACGGCCACAGTAAGCCCAGGATCAGTTTTGGGAACACTCACAAACATGTCAATCTTTGCATATGATTACTCACAGAGGAGGAATGCATTATATAACTGCTGTCTTTGTCTGAAATCCATCAGTCTTCCGATTATTTAGTGAAGACTCTCAGATGTCCTTTCCCTTCTCCATTTGCAGTTTCTCTCACCCTTGGACTTCTCCAGTGCAGCCTGCAGCTTCCAGAGGAAGAGGAGCAGACAGATGCTCTTTTGGTAGCTGTCAGTGTCTGTTCCTGTAAGAGATGGAGAGGTTGCTCTTGATCATAGGGAGCAGATAGTCTTTGGCTGCAGACTGAGTACCTTCTCCTGCAGTAGTATTCAGCAGGAAATAAATACAGGCAAAACCAGGAAAAAAAAATAAATCAGTTTATGAGTAAGAACTCTTACGTCAGCACCAATTACCAAGATGGAGTTTACTCAGGAACACAAATTCTGTCCCCAAAAGGCCAGACAGCCATGCCACAGGTCTATTCACAAATATGAATTTCAACATGCACATACACTCAAAGGCTTGTTCTTTGTGTTGTTCTTAACATTACTGTAAATTAGCATATGATAATGCTATTTCTCCTATTAGAGCCTTGGTATGTTTTGCCCTGTAGCTGTGATTAGGGAAAGAAAAGGAGGATAAGCTTAAAACCTGGGTTTTTTCCCCCAACTAGGTTAGCACAAACACAGCCCAAGTTGTGCTTGAAAAAAAAAAGCCATTTCAGAGCAGGCATAATATTCCATGCCTGTTATTAAAATACTTGAGCTCATGCTGAACAGATTAATAGGGCTGAACCAGCAAAAAAAGAAATCTCATAATGCATTTCTTTGCAGGGATTCCACATCCATGTCGCATTCTTCATCAAGGCAGGTATAGAAATTACTTTGCTACAATGCCTTTGTTAAAGCCCAGCTCTGAATGGCGTGTGTTAACACTCACTGGTCCCACGTGTCTGGACATACATACATGTATAGAGGGGCAACAACTATTGCAACAATATGTGGTCACTCACCAGGAATTTGTACAAATATCATCTTCTCCCCAAACTGGCATCCTGTTTGTGTCTGTAAATGCAGTGCAGATTGCTGGTGACTGACAGTTATTATCTTCCTGGGGCTGCTGGGTGGCAAAACCATCAATTCAGCTGACGTGAGGCAGAGGGGAATATTTAACCTGCAGAGGCTGGGAACCCAGCATTCCTAAAAAGACATCTTGCATACCTCATATATTACCACCACAACTGGAGCACACGTCTGTGGCTTTGGCAGGCCCTTCCTTTGTTTGTTCTGTATCCAGGTCCTGTTGCTGCTGTCACGCCAGCAACTTGCATGATCACCCAAGACAGCACAAATAGATATAACTTAATATCTCCTCAGGAGATTATTACAGAACTGCTATGCTTGAAATTAGGCACAATGATGCATTTTGCATCAGGAGCACACAACCAGGAGCAAGAGGCCTGTCAGCAAAGCAAATTTCAGATGAAGCATGCTAATACTGAGCTGGAAAAGGCCTTCTCACCAGCAATCATTTTGTGTGGGTAGTGAGATATTCCAGCCAGCCAGCCATACATCATGAATATCAATTACCACACGGACACATGCAAACAGACGCGCACATGCACACACACAAACACTGAGCTGGCTTGCTAATTGTCTGATAAAATCTGGATGCTTCATAACAAAGTGATTTCAGTGGCTGCCAAAAAGAAAAGTCTTTGTACAGCAAGATATTTTAGCGGGAAAAAAAAACAAACCAGAGGGTGAGTAGAAAAGAGGATTCAGTTCATGAACATGTGGTTTCAGAACTCCTTGCTTTGGATGAAATCTGCTGACACAAAATCTGCTGCCTTAAGACTGATGTTGGAAAGGTTGTGCATCAAGTTTGAGTGAAGAATGGACGACAGGGAGATCTCTACACGGCTTGTTTTTAACATTCTGAGAATCTTTCCTCCCTGATACCTTGCAGCAGGCATAAAGGTGACTGTCAGGGTCTTGCTATGCAGCATCTCTCTTTCCCTCCCTCTCTCTCTCTTTCTATGTATATCCGTAATCTATGTATCTGTGTATCTGTATCTATATTTATATATCTTGGAGACCTACCAGATTTCCATGATGGCTGCAGATGTGTTCTGGAGGTTCATTCAAAGCCTGGAGTATATGTTGGCAGCCTGGTGGGGAATCTCTCCCCTGGCTCAGGGAGACCTCACCTGATTTGTGTTCTATCATCACATGCATTGTTCTTACACCAGACAGAGTGGGAGGCAACTTTGTTCAGTTTTGGAGGAATACTAGGGGAGGAGAGAGGATGGAGCTATGAAGATGTGTGCTCCTCCACATCTATTTCTCTCCCCAGTTCTTCAGACCAAGTATCTATTGCCTTCTCCAGGCAGGAGAACAATGCACCTTGTTCTCAAGGGCATTTTCCTGCTTGTTTTCATTCAGGCAAGCAACTCCTTTTTAATCCTCTCCTTTAAGGCTGGTCTGGTATTTTTGGTGTTGTTTTTGAAAAGAAGTTAAAAAAAACAACAACCCAAAACTAAATAAATCAGCTTATAGAAAACAATGTCTCTTACACTTGTCAGGTTCCCACACCATGCTCCACATGGTGGGTCCCACCCAGTTCCATGAGTCCACTTTGCATCACCATTGTCATGTCATGGATGTGCTGATAAAAACAGACAAGAGGTTGGGAAATTTCCAAGTTCAAGAGGTGGGGTTTTTAAACTTTAACAAAGAAAAAAAAAAAAAAGTCAAAAAATGCCCACAAAACCAAGATACAACACCTCTGCAACCAAAAATAATTTTTTAGAAAACCAGAAACTTGTAAAATACTATCCACGTACATTTCATTAAAAAAAAAAAAGGAAAATAGTTCATATTCTGGATGGTGATTCAATTTCTCTCCATCTTTATGAAAACAACTGACCAATCCAGCATGAACTGAACCATGCCACAAGCAGCCTCCTCCTCTCACTTGGTGCATGTATCAGAAGCAGAGCACTTTGGCTTAGCACTAGGTATTCCACAAGCTCATCCCATTTGCTAGTTTAATCCTCATCAATACTGCTATCCTCCACGCTCCACCTCATCCTCTGAAAAGAAATGCAAATGAATGAGATTTATAGCCTGGGATGTTTCAAAGTTTTCAAACAAGGTGGGGCTTCCACTGCCCACCAGGCTCAATGAGGAGCATTTGGTTGCAAATTCCTTTGACTGAGCAACTCTGTGTGCATGTCAGCAACACTGCCCAAGAGTGCCAGCATCCTCCACCCCCTTCTTTGCTTTCTTAGAAGCACATTTCAAAGCCTCCTTGGACTGCTTGGCCTCTTGCTGTGCAAACAAGCAATGCAGGGCACATCTGTAATCACAGCAGATTCTTCTGTATGCATTAACTTCAGACCAGACTTAAAAACAGTGAATATGTCCAAGCCAGGGATCACCTCAAGTTCATTCATTCCTGCTCAAGACCCTGATATTCTTCCCTCTCAGCTGGGTTTCTGGGGACTGACAGCACCTGGTTTTGCCGTCAGTAACTCTCAGCCTGATGGCAAAAAAACCCCACAATCATCATCCCCCAGCATGAAATGCTGGGAAGATCTTTTAAAAATGAGCTCTCTCATGAACTTGAAATTAGGTTTTTCAACGTGTTTTTGCCACTCCTGGGTATTTTTGGTCATTTTTCCTTTCTTTCTAGGCAGACAGTGATATTTCACTGTCTGGCTTGACTAGGGTGACTTAGACCTTCAGACAAAAGGAGGACAGAAGCAAATCTCAAGGTTGTGGTAGCTGGTTCACTGTCAGCAGACTACACACAGACCTTTCCCATGTGAAAACCAGCACAGCTGGTGGGGCTGAGATGCCTGGAATTTCTTGGCAATGTGACTCAAGCCCAGACAAACTCTTTCAGGACAGCAGCACGAGTTTGTCCAACATAGCCACGACGATGAACTGTCGTTGCACAAAGTAAAATTCATGGTTTCCATCCTCTTGCAATGGTCAGCTGTCCACATCACTAAAATAACCTGTGCTAATTGGCACCTACCTCAGCAGAGAGCCCAATGATTAGAAAGATGTGGAGAATGAACTCCAAGCTTGAGGTGATACCTCTAGGTCAGAGATGAGCAAAAATTGGCAAGACAAGTGAAACAGCCACTTCCTCTACCTGCGCTGTGGATGAATAAAGACTTTATATTCCAGAACTGTCAATCTGGCTTCTTCCTTTTTTTTTTTTTTTTCCCAGCAGCAGCACAAGTTTCCCTAACAAATAGAAATTAAATTTGTTCAAAATTCAACCTGTAGGGAAAGGAGCTTGGCTCTATTTTAATGGCCTCTTTAAAAAGGAGCAGGAGGAATAATGGACAGTCTCCGTGCTACTGTGTTAACAAGCTTCCATTGTTGATAATGGACACCCTAACACACTGTGGAGAACAAAGAGCATCAGGTCTGCACACACTGGGCAAGGAGAGGGCTGGAAAACTGAAACCTTCCTCTCACTTTGCATCCTCTCTCCTAACTATTTCTACCTGTGCCAGGAAAGTTTTCCCAGTGTCAGGAGGTGAAAATGACAATTTATGTCGGGAGAGACATGGGGAAGCATCAGACGCTGGTAAAAAGTATTGGGATGAACAAAAGAATTGCTGAATTATTAGAGAAGAGCAAATGCAAGTTTTGTGGATCGTGAACAAAAACGAGTCTACGGGAGTGGAAAGCATCTTAATATCTGTGTACCTCAAACAAAATTAAATCTTGAAGGAATTATGAAGAGGAGCTTCCTAAGAAATGCTATGCAGGAGATAGAAAATGGGAAAGGAGACAATAAACAGCAATGCATTTCAGGTGCAAGCAGCTCTCTCACTGTGCCATTCCCAGTGTTGATATGCATCCATAACTTTTGACAGAGTGAAATACAGAGCAGCAATTTCACCCCTGAATCCTGCCTTTACTCTTGCTGCAAAACCAGCGAGCACAGCTGTGGCTTTACAGGAGTCGTAACCGTAACCCAGCAGAGGAAGAATATGGGGAAGTTCTAATCAGTGGAGAACTGAAAAAAAATACCCACACAGAATGTTTAAAGACACACCTGCAACCTTGTTGGTTGGCATTGGTGGAGGCAGTAGCATCAGTGAGAAGAGGTTTGGGGATTTTCAGCACGCAGGTGAAACCAAGTGTGTGCCACATCTTCGCCAAAATGAAGGGACAGATTTCAGATTTAGCATCCAGTGAATAAAGCCAATATTTTCCAGTACCACTGGGCATTCTCTCATCCTCCACCACTCGAAGCCTTTGACTGGAAGGCTGATGGACACACCACAAGATGATTTTTGATCATTAAAATGCAGAGTGGGCTGTTGAAAGTATGTGCTGAGTGCATTGAAAGCTATGTCAATGGATGGAGCATCTGTAACAGAAAATACAAGAATGAGACCAAAAAAGCATTCCAACCATGGATAAAATAGCAATAACCTCCAATGCAGACCTAGACTGTGCACTTATAATGTCTACACAACAATATTTACTTCCATTTCTCCCATTTCCTCAGGCTCCCAGGAGCAGTGTTTGCCTTGCAGAGATCTCTTCCATAGTCATTAGCAAAGCCTTGCACCAGAAAACTGATCAGCAATACTGCTGTATCTATACACATATTATCTGAAGTGAATTGACAGTGTTAGATTCTTCAAGAAATAAAAAAATCAATATGGAAACAGGCAATCTAAGCAAAACCAGTTTGTGTAAGGAGAATTTCTATACTGTTTGCAAAATGAGAGATCTCAAATTCTCTTTATAGCTGCAGCATGTTAAAAGCTAATTAAGAGAAGTTTGGTTCCGTGGAAGTATTTCAAGAAGTGAATTTCTTTCCATTCATATCAACATATCCCTTTCAGTTTTTCTTTCAAAAAATCCATGAAAACTTAAAATTTCCAGTGGCTGAAGGAAAAAAAAAAAAAAGAAATCTTTCCCAGCTTCTGAAAAATTAAATAGAGTTTTGATATTTTAGAGAAGAAAATTAGCCTGATTGAAATGCTAGTCTCTGACAAAAAAAAAAAGTTTCAATAAAAAAACCATTTTGATCACCAAAATTTTACATTCTGCTTAATCTATACATGTTTGATTGAGCCATCTGTTTTATTGGGGTGACTTTTGGATAACCAGTGTAGCCAAACAAACAGGAATGACTGGTCCTTATTCAGGAGTAAATTAGAGTAAGCATCAGAGAAACATATTTAGTAATCACCAAACAGCAAGAGTCATGCTTTGACGTGTGAAATTATGCCCACTGCAGCACAGTAGGAAGAGAAGATTTGCCCCCGGGGTGGATGCAAAGGAGATGGACTTCAATCTTTTTTATCTTTGGAAGGAAAATGCTGCTCAGTTTGCAACGCAGTGAGGGCCATGGGGGAGCAGGGAAGAGAAGGGGGAAAGAAAAGGCTGAAAAGCTGAGCACCAGGAAAAAATCCACTTCCTCACCAGCCTCTCCCTGCTGTCCAAGAAAACACCAATAGGAATGCCAAACATGTGCTGTCCCCCCTCCACGCAGGAATTTTCAGGTGCTTAGGTTTCCTCTCCTCCACAATATTTTGCTGCTGCACCCCTCACTCACCTGCTCCTCTCAGAAAACCTCTGCCCTGCTCTAACCATCTTGGAGACCAAAGGAGCTGCCTTTGGATGATTTAGTATGCTTTCTTCCTAAATTATTATTCTGCTCATCGTGCCACGAGGATGCCCCAGTTAGAAGAATGTGTCTGAAAAGATCAATGGCCAGCTAGGACATTATGGTCAGTGCCTCACAATGCAGCCATTCAAAGCTCCTCAGTGACAGCAGAGAGCAAGCTTGGGCTTTCTGATCTAAACACTCAGACTTCCCTGTGCTCAAGTGAAAGGAGAGCCTTCACTGCCTGCGAGCTTTGAAGGGATGGGAACATGGGGAGGAACAGAGCTCTCTAAAAATTTCCTTCCCTCGCAGCTTAAAATGTTCTGTGCTGGTGAGGCAGGGGCCAGGCCCTGCAGGAGAGAGGGAAGGAGGTCTGCACTGGAGGCAAGGATGTGACTGATACCTCCAGGAAACAGACAAGGATCTGGCCCAGAAGTACGTTCAAAAACCTCGTTTGTTCATTTTGGAGGAATATTCCTGGGCATTGCAGCACAGACACTGATTTATTTGGTCCTTTGGTCACCTGAAATAAAGGCCAATAGTATTCCCTGCCTCCCCCTTGCCCAGCATGTCCATTCAGATGAGCAGTTAATTAACCCAGTGGATTAACATTATAGAGCCTCTTCCTATTTCAAATGTGACAGAAGCCATCCCACTTCCTCCTGAGCTTCCATTCCTTGAAGCATTTCACTGCTAAGAAAGCAATCACCTAATGATCACCACATTTCCACAGGTAACACCAATTCTGCAGCATTTGTGAGTAAAATGGTATTTTCATTGCACATAAGAGTAAACATGGGCAGTGGCTATTTAACAAGCTAGCTCTCAGATAGTACTTTAAGAGATCCAACTCTTTCTACCACACAACCAAACATATTTCCCCAAAGCCACTGAATGATTAGCAATTTTTTACACCAGGAGAGACTGTAAGCTGCGAGAATAAAATATATTTTACTGTTTACTTTGAGTTTTTTATATGGAAAACAAACAAGCAGTCCATCAAGCTGGCCGAGTTTGTCAAGTTACTGGAGACCAGTTAAGTGAATGAGAGTCACTGGAAACAGTTGAGTAAATATTTAAGAAGATCAAATGGAAGAACATTTGGTACGGCGCAGCTTGCTGAAAGATTGCAAAGATACCAGCATGTTTCAGGAGAGGCAGGTCACGCCTCAGAAAATTGCTGGAATTCTTTGAAAGTGCTGTATTGCCACTGGGACAGACAAGGGAAATAGAGTGGACTTCGTGTTTCAAAGTATTTGACAAAGTTCCTTGCTTGAGGTTAATGACCTAAGGAGCCATGGCGCAGTACAGAAGAAAAGTTGCTGGAGTGAAAATTGACTTCAGGGCAAAAACCACAAGGAAACTGTAAATATAATTCGTGAGGTGGGAAGAAAGTTGCTGGTGCCTTAGCAGGTGAAAAAATATAGGGACCTTCCTGGGTAATTTTTGTAATAATAGACTTCAATGTTTTTTTTTTTTTTTTCTTCACTTCTTCTTTCTCTTAGTTTAAGTAATTATTTATAAGGTACTGAATTCATAGCTTGAAGTCAGCAGAGCTATTCTTTCAATCCAGGGTGCAGGTGGTACCCACATTCCTGAAAATTGGGGTTACCTCCATGCCCTGTTCTGCAGGGTTGAGCAGCCTGGATGATTCCACCTGCCCACTCTGCCCCCGCCCTCCCTGCTCTGCACATTGCCTGAGGTGAGGGCATCAAGTACAGGTTTTGCAAACAAATGCATTTTTAAAAATAAATTATGGTCAAAAGTAGAGAGTTTTTTTTCCCAAACTATTTGTAACCAAAAAAAAAAAAAAAAAAAAAAAAAAAAAAAAAAAAAAAAAAAAAAAAAAAAAAAA